>CAVNYN010275160.1:0-10361 GCA_963692815.1 Nyctanthes arbor-tristis | reverse complement strand
CTTCTGAGCCCAATTTGCAATACCCCTGGGTGGGTCTTTAAAAATTTTTTTTTTAATTATTATCAGTGGTTGGGTAGAGACAGGCCTGTGCTGGGGCCCAATAAAGCCCCTTCTATCTCTGCCATTGTCTCTTATCATGTGAGCCTTGGGCTACATTTGAGAGCTCTCGCCCCCAGCTAAATAGAGGTGGAAGGGTATGGATACTTCAACTGCCTTACCTTTTCTAGGGTCTCTTGGCAGTGGAGCATCATCTCGTTTCTTCCAAATGCATTGGGTTTCTTTGTGACCTAAATAGAAGCAAAAATCATAAGAGGCAAGGGGATTTTCATAGGAAATAGGTTGCCGGAAACCTGATTCTTCCATGTCAATCCAAATTGAATCTAGAAGTGGTTTAGAGATACCCACTTCTATGCATGTCCTAGCCACACTAGGTCTGATTTTTAGAGCTATGGCCCTATCAATACAGAAGGGTTTGCCAATAGAATTAGCAATGGTTAAGATGGCAGAGGGATGTTTGGCCTTGAAATTTCTATCCCACTTAAGGATGAAGGATAGGTGTGCCTTGAATTCTCCAAATAGGCCTCAAGAAGATCTGAAGGTTGTCACATTCTAGATGTAGGTGGAGAAGAATGTGTTTACCATCAAGCCATCCAACCGAGTGAGAGCCTTTAAGATTGAATTTGGAAAAATCTATACGAACAATTTCCTTCTTGGGCTTTGCATGAGAAAATTTACCTGCTAGAACAAACTTAGCAGGTTTTTCAAGCTTGCTGGGGAAAAGTGAACACCAAGCTTGCCTTCATGACTGATGGGAGCCAAAATAGAAAAAGTTGGAAGGTGTATCAATGCCTTTAGAAAGATCATTTGCACCTTTTGAAATAACAAGAGCCGCCTTCTCAACAGTGGGTTTCTCATGATGGATTTTGTTTGATTGTAAGGGTGGAAAGGCCTAAGGGGATTAGCTGAGAGGTAGGGAAGTGCGTCTTTTATTCAAAGTAGGACAATTTCACCCTTATCTTCATGTTTTCTTAGAAAAATTCATCTTTAATGTTAAATTAGTCCCTTATTAGAATGACATTTATGTCCACTTAATATTTCAATATTAAGAACAATTGCAAAAGGTTCCAAAATAATTAACATTATTGAAAAATGAAAATAAGGCTATGTTTGGCACCAGTTATAACATGGAGTATTATAATTTTGTAATCATTACTCTCTTGAAACGTAGCAATGCATTGACACGTGTGTGCATTTTTTTTCCTTTTTCAAAGACAGGCGCCATTTCTGGACACATGTTGCATTGCCAATTGTTTTTGTCAACAAAATTCAAAGACTATTATAACAACCTTCGTTAAAACATTTTTTAGAGGCAAAGTAAGTGACTGGCAGTGGTTGTGGTTGATTGAAATTACTACTGAGATCGGAAAAATAAATAAACTTTACTTTTTTCTTTTTTTCCCTTGTATTTTTATTTTTAAATACTTTTTTGCTTTAAATTTTTGTTCAATCAATAATCAATAAATTTTAAATCTTTGTTTGATCAATTATATTCATATTGAGGCCTTCTTTGCACATTTTTAAATCTTAACGTGTAAGTGACAAAAATACCCTTTTAATAAGGGACTAATTTAGGACTAAGGATGAATTTTGCTAAGAAAACATTAAGGTAAGGGTGAAATTACCAAAAATTCAAAGTAGAGATTGATTGCACAAGAGTATCCAAAGGTATGGATCTTTTGCGTCAATTACCCATTCTATTTGTACATCAAATTTGTACTTAAAACTTTACATAAATGCATGTGGCGATGTGATATCCATTAATGACTAATGAGTCAGTGACGTGACGTGTTGAAAAATGAGATTCTATTAAGTGTCTATTGTATAAAAATTTGAGTATATATTTATGCAAAAATAGCACAACTCACTTCTATTTGCCATGTAAATGATATGGTAGAACAAGACACTGAGTCGACTATGATGCGGAGTTGCCCCAGTGCCTGATTTTTACAGTGAGGACTGAGGAACAATGGCACACTCGTATGCAATAATTTGAGTTTATATAAATTATTTTATATTGATTTGACAAGTTTTTTACTTTTATGTAAAGCTCCCCAACCAGCTCTCATTAACATTATCAAACGTCGATGTTTCTCCCATCTTGGTCCCAATATTGTAGCTTGTAGTTAAAATTTGTTGAATCATTGTAACATTTCATTTTTTTTTTTTTAATTTACATCATAAAGATAAAGAATACGAAGTTTTTCACTTTAAGATGGGGATCGAAATCCATTCATTGATTCTTTAGGAAGTCCTTCAATGCAAATGAAAAAAACCGATTCTCAAAATGAGTTTTAAGTATACCCTCAATTTTGAAGAAGGAAAATTGTTAAGCATAGTTAACCATTATTTCTTCGTTTTCTTTGGGACGCTGTATTTGACATATAGCTCACATCTTCATTTAACGAAATTATCATTTTTAGTAAAATATTTGATAAATTGTACACCCTTTTTTTCCTTCTGAATCTTAAAATTTCTTTCTTAGTATTTTTTTTAAAGTACAAGTACACTTTGTATCAACATTATAAGCAACGCAAACACTTGCATCTTTGTGAAGTGCAACTCAAAGAATGAGAGACAAATATATTTTGCAGAAAACCAATAAATAGAAAGTATGATTATGGGCCTTGGACGCAGCTAAGTGGAACTGGAGGAGATAACTAGATTTGGATCTCATCCAAGGCCCATATTTTGGTCCAATATAAGCTTTGGGCAAATTGGAGCTTGTTCATGTCTCTGTGTGTGTGTGTGTGTCCATCATAAGCTTTAGGTCAAATTTGGCTTCATATAAAAAGTTTAAAACCATTGGTTTTGATTGGTTTTGTGTGTGTTTGTTTTTTTAAAGGATTGTTATTGTTATATTAAGAAAATTTTCAAACACCAATCATGATATAATAAATCTTACATAACTTGTGATATCTTTTACATAAATTCTCAAAACCCTTCTAGAGATTTTACAACAAAACATTCCACTGTATGTGACGTGCATGAACGGATCTAGGGGATGGGCTGAACAGGCTTTAGCCCATGTCAGCCTGAAAAAATTTTGAACTTCCATATAGAAAAATTTTAAAATTTTTACATTAGTCTTTGTCGATTATTTTTTTCTTATACTACAACCTATGTCATTAAAAATTCTAGATCTGTCCCTATGTGAGTCCTTACACGCCACACATGTTGGAAGGTTTTGCTATAAAAACCTTGAGAAGTTTTGAAAAAAGACTCTATTTCTTCATACTTTGATGACGAGTAGTGTTCAAAAACCTTACCTTTCGAAAGTTTTGTTACAAAATCTCACATTCCATGTGGCATGTATGGATGTATGTCATATGGATTTGAAGTACACATGACGTACATCATACAAGCCACATAAGGTTTTTGAACATTTTCACTTTGATTATTATAAATGTTTAATTCGTGGATATTAATTGCATCTTATGTTTTATATAGACTAGAAGGAGTTGAGTCAAAATGAACTCGAATCCACAAGTTTTGGAAGAGAAATTGGAGCTAAAAAAGTCACCATCCCGAAATTAAATTTACTTAAAGTGTGGACATGCTTAATTTCAGAAGGCATTATACTTAAGTAAATTTGGATAAAGAAATTTGGACAATTACTAAAATATTTCTAGTGGCTAAAAATTATTCTGGGAAGATTAGAAGTATTCTAGAGGGATTATTATTATTTATGTAAATGTAAATAAGAGATATTCATTATTGTTTTATTTTTTTATTGTTACTTTATTTTTACAAAGAGTGAGAAATACTATTAGTGATCTACCGCCAGATGTATGGTGAGATTATCCCGTCATACGTATACGTAGAGGGAGATTATTAGAATAATTGTGTGAGTCTCTTTATGCAGGAGGCTACAGTGTGTAGGTTTCCTCAATAACCTTTGCCACGTGTGGAGTAGTTCTACAAAACTAGATAATGCTCTTTATAAAAGAGCCTTACTCTTATTTGACACGAATCTAACCAAAGTAGCCCCACACAGTGTGGGACTGCTTTTGTTAGATTCATGCTACATCAGGATAAGTGAGGCAAGAAATTTCACCACATGTGCGCATTCATGAGGCAGGAAAGTAACCTACCTAGGGCATGCAATAGAATTAGGACTGCTAGTTTTTTTGATTTGTTGTGTGGGGGCTGCTTTTGTTAGATTTATGTCATATCAAGGTAAGGCTCCTTATAAAGGAGCCTTATCTATCTTCTTAGAAAATTTCGCCACGTGTGCATATTCGTGAGGCAGGAAAGTAACCTATCTAGGGCATGCAATAGAATTAGGACCGCTAGTTTTTTGGATTTGTTTTTCCCTCTCTTCGGTTGGACGTCCAAGGAAGGAAGAAAGAAATGCCGTATTTGAATTATCCATTGATTCTTGTAAGCAAAACTTGGAAAATATATGTGATTTTCTTCTAGTTTGATGGATTGCCAAATTACCATTACAGCAAAAGAATTTTCAAGGTATTGATTCTTCAAATAACTGAGAGATCAAATTAATTTTACTGTTTCTTTATTCTTTAATTTATATATTTCTTGTATCCATTAAAATTATTATTTTGATTGACTAATATTTAGAGCACCTCCAATGTATAGTGTTAGTCATGGCGTGATTTGACAATTGGTAAAAATGTGCTTGTTTGGCATATTAAATACTTGACATCTATATATTAATTAAATGAGAGGATTTGCGGTAAAGTTTTACCTCGATTTTCCCGCTCAAATTGCTTTAAGTGGGGTTATATTCATCTTTTTATTTCTGTTAGTGTATCTGGTGCAGTTAAAATTAATTTTTTTCCCTTTGGGTCTTATCTCTTCAACCATTTGGCCGTTTGTTCTCCAGATTCTCTCCCACTCTCCCTTATCCGATAGTGTCGATCAATTCCCCTTCGAAATTCAAGACTTATCTCTTCTTCTATATTGATTAAATTCAAGATGGGGTTTGTTTTAGTCTGTGGTGTTTTTTTCTTTTCTCCTTTCATGCTTATGGTTTTGCCTGTGTTCATGTGTCTTTCTTGCCATATTGCTGGGGCAAGTTCATGTACTCTTTATTTGAATGAAATTATCTTTTTTAAAGAAAAAGAGGTTTAAAAAAAAATCTGGACTTTAATAATTCATATGCAGTTAGCACTTACAAGCTAGCATCATACTTGGTGTTTTTTCCCCTTTTTAAAAATATTTCAATCATTGTTAATTTAAAAAAATTATGTCATTTGAATGATGTTTACTTTTTGCCAATTGATTTCCATATGATTTAAAAATCTCCATTTATTTACATACTTTTTTAAGTATTGTTTTAAATACTTGATTGCCTATTTATTAATAATCGCGACAATCGCTTTGAGAATTTTTGGATATTGTCTATTAATATTTGTTTTACACATGGTTGCCTACTGAAATATATATTGGGATAAGCCAAATTTCGTATATATATATATGTGTGTGTGTGTAAGACTTATCATCATAATAATTATATTAGACACTGAAAGTGGCATCCATGTGTGTTTTCAAACCTTGTACCATAGTTAAGACTCCTTTCTTAGAATCCCGTTGTAATAGTAAAAAAAAAAAAGTTTGGATAATAGATTGAAGACGGTTGGAGGTCACAAGAAAAATATATCAACTTCAAGGTGACTGAAACTTTCATATTGCCTTACATTCATGATCGATTAAATGACGTTCTACCCCCCTAGTTTTTTCTTTTTGTATTATATGACATTTGTAGGAGTTGTTACAGGGACTTCACGATGCAACAATGATTTTGGCTTTTTGCCATTTTATAATTTTTATGTTTTTTTTTATTTGGGATTAGTATTGATGGGTTTGACATTAAAATTAGTTAACAAATACTAGAAATAGAAAAATGGTTGGCGCCTACGAGACCTAGCCCATTTAGTTAGTGGTTAGATTGAGTTACTGGACCTAGAGGTTTCAAGTTCGATTCCTCTATATAAGATATTTTCTACATTTTACTGTAGTGTGTATTTCCACTATATATGGGTTTGTATTGTTGATTATCTTAGCGCTAAAAAGGAAAAGAAAAGAAAAACGGTTGGCATTTAGCTTTTTTTTTTTAATAAATTTTGGAATGAAATAGGCAACGTATGATGTTAGAATACCGTAGCTAAGAATCTTACTATATATAAAAATAAGACTACACAGAAAAATAAGTGTCCATTAATTAATGTATTTTGGTAAATTTACCAAAAAATAAATTGAGTTAACCCCATACGAGAATTAGTTAACTAATAAAAAAAAGGCAAAAAAGTAATCAAATGTATTTTAAAAAAAAAGTTAACAAATAATATTTCAAAACAGAATTAGCTAAAAATTGTTGGATACATAAAAAATGGCATTAAAATTAGCAATCGTTTTTCTTTTTTTTTTTTTAATAATAGCATATGTTTCCTTTTCTGATGTGTTTTAATATATTAATTCGACAAGTAAATAAAATAGTACATGGTAAATGGTTTACGATTAGCGTTTCATAGTTTATAAAATATTTAACATGATATAATTAAATAAAATAAAATGCTTTATTTCCTGATGTCACATAATAACAGTTCACATCTAATTTAAAATATCAAGTATTAGTTTACAGTGAGATAACAAAATATTGTAGTTGACATGTGGCTGATCATACGTTATCCTATCCTACGGATTGACATTTATTATTTGTTTTGGTATTTCCCGTGCAACGCATAGGTTATAATTTAGTTGCCATGATAATGGAGAATGTTATGAGATGATATTTCTTCATAAGAATATCAAATATTAATTTAGTCAATTACTAGATTTACCTCACTTTTTCTTGAGTAATATTATTTAGCACAACTGGTGCTTGACACCATATTAAGGTGTCATTAAATGATAAGTTGAATTAAATGAGTTCTTTATTCATTCATTTAATTCCACTTATCATTTCATGCTACATTGATTGCCACATAGACTAGTGTCAAACACTACTGATGCTACATAGCATTATTCCTTTTTCTTTTTAAAATGCCTAATAATAATTTGTTAAATAAACAATATAGACATTGTTACATTAAAAAAATCATCAAATGTAACGTTAATTATCTTTACCACATATACACTGTTAATATTATTGCATTAGAGACGCTTATCATCCATACTTGGTGGTAGTGATGACATAATATGACAATTAGCCAAAAAAAAAATTATCTAACATATTAAATACTTGACAATCAATGTCATACAAAATGTCATGAAATAGACATTGTCAAACATTACTAGATTTATCTTTCTCTTTTTAAAATATCTAATAATAATTTAAAAGATATATAATGTGGATATGTTACATTGTATGTAATGTCAATATTTTTTGTCACATATATATGATTATTATTATCGTATTGTTGTATTGGTAATGCTATTACGATGGAAGATTTATAAATGAAGATTTATAAATTTAAGGCAAATAATTGGAAACTACGGAAATAGTTGGGTAATTAGACTGTATCCTCATAAATCTATCTTTAGTGCATAAACGGAAGGGACCATATAATAATAATTTGTCAAACAAATTGAGAAGGGGAACCAAAATAATGGAAGATTGATAAATATGTAGCAGATGGCAGTAAAGTAGACACTTTCGGTTGAAACCCCAGTAAGGTTAACACTCCCACCGACAATCCTGTTAGTCAACACCCCAACCCACCCACTTTCTCCAATCTTTCCCCACTCTCCGTCTCCACCACTCATCCTCTTCCCACAATAACCATGCCAACAACTCTCCCCGCCTTCACCGCCGGGGTCACCACTCTTCTTTTCCTGCTCCTCCTCCAGAGCACCGCCACCACATCCCAAGATTCTGATCCTGAGTTGGATTGCACTGATAAATGGATCCACATCCGCCACCTCCCTTCACAGTTCAACCTTGACCTGTTACAAAACTGCTCCCAGTACCCACTTTCCGATAACTTCTGCAATTACCTCGCTAACCATGGCCTCGGCCAGAAAACCCACAACAATTCCCGCAGCTGGTACAGAACCGACCCTTTTATGCTTGAGCTTGTTTTCTACCGTCGGATGCTTGAATATCCCTGTTTAACCCCTGATCCAAATCTTGCTGATGCTGTTTATGTCCCATATTTTGGTGGAATTGATAGCCTCAAGTATCTGTTTGGCCCGGAGGTGAACTCCAGTTTTCTACACGGTTTAGATTTGTATCATTACCTTGCACGTCTGGATGCGCCTTCTATATGGAATAGAAACTTTGGGCACGATCATTTCTTGGTAATGGCTCGTCCGGCTTGGGATTTTAGCCAGCCTCTGACCAACGATCCACCAATTTTTGGCACTTCGCTTCTTGAATTGCCTGAGTTTTATAATGTGACTGTATTGACATTAGAAGGCAGGGCTTATCCCTGGCAAGAAAGGGCAATCCCCTATCCCACTTCTTTTCATCCACCAAGTTTAGCATTTCTTGAATCTTGGGTGAATCGGGTGAGGAAATCTAGGAGGAGTGCATTGATGTTGTTTTCTGGTGGTGCTGGGATTTCGGCGAATCCCAATATTCGTCGAAGCATTAGGCTGGAATGCGATAATTGTACTGGCATGAACGTAAATGGTACTGGCTATGACAAATTCTGTGACTTTGTGGATTGTTCTAATGGCATTTGTGAGCATGATCCCATAAGGTTTATGAGGCCAATGCTGCAGGCTAGTTTCTGTTTGCAGCCTCCTGGGGACATCCCGACTAGGCGAGCAACGTTTGATGGGATTATTGCGGGGTGCATACCGGTGTTTTTTGAGGATTTATCGGCAAAAAAGCAATATGGATGGCATTTGCCAGAGGAGAAGTATGAGGAATTTTCATTATTCATACCCAAGGAGGATGTGGTGTTTAAGGGAGTGAAGATCTTGGATGTGTTGAGGAGAATACCAAGAAGTGAAGTCAGGAGAATGAGAGAAAAAGTCATTGAAATGATGCCCAGAATTATGTATAGAAAGCATGGAAGTTCACCGGGTTTGAGGAGTAAAAAGGATGCATTTGATATTGCAGTGGAAGGTACACTGCAGAGAATCAAATCAAGAATTGAAGAACTAGCAGCTCAATGATTCAATAACACGATTCATACGTGAGACTAGACGTGACACGACGGTATACTGAACAAGATTTGAATACGAAATTCTTTGTTGACACTATCCAGCAGGGGAGGGGAGGTTCTGGTTTATCAAACCAGCTAAAAATGAAGCTTCTATGTAATTATTATAGCTCAGAAGTTTCTTCCATTAATTATTCTTCGTACCATTTATTCACCAAAGGTTGTTCAAATCAATTTTGTATTCCAAATTCCATGTAGCAATAAACTCTGCTACCAAGTTATGATGGTTTGTTGTTTCTCTGTTCTGTAGTATATTCTGAAACAGGAAAGCTCGTCAATGCAGGTATATGTATTGTTAAGACGTACAAATATCCAACTGGTCTGTGCTATAAATGCAGAAACTTACGCAGACGATGGAAAATAATTTATCCCCCTTTCATGGCCGTTTTCAGGGAATCAACAGCACGTCTGATGGGTTTGAAAATAAGATATTTAACTTTAAAACCCAAACGTTAACTCTCCAAAAGGCAGTCCAAAAATCTGGACACTGTTGAAGTCGAGTAACACTTGATATCACTGAAGATAAAATTAAACTTGAGATTCTGTTCATGGTACCGTATATGGTGTCGATGACAGTTGTACATATTGAATGTCTATCCCAACTGCTACAACAAAAATTCACATTGAACTTATTCAGGAGAGATTCTAATGACATCATGATATACGCTTGCTCCAAAGAGATCGATAGACCACCTTTTCGAAACAAATTGTCTATACGGAGTTGAAGATTTTTTGTCATTGCGATTTAACTGGAATGTAATTTTTGAAGTCTTCATGAGCCACTGCGATCAAGTGCTCATCTTCCCACTGGTCACGATAGGTCTCCGGTGCCTCTCTCCTCCTAATGCTTGTTGCACTATACATTTTCTTTCGCCATTCTTCTGAGGGCAGACAACCAGTCTTGCTTGCCAACCAATCATTATATTCAAACTGCAGGCATGTATTGATAACGCGTGATGAGCAAAATATAAATAAAAACCCATAAGAGAAATACAAAAACCACAGTTCTGTAGTAGTTCAAAGTCAAATTGGTTTGTACCTGATAGCCAGAAAGGTTATGAGTATATCGCTTAGGAATGCCAGATGCTTCCAGCGATGAGTAAAAAGCTTCAGCATCTGCCATCATTTCCTCAGCTGAGGGAAGTAAAATTCTACCAGATAAAACTCCAG
>CAVNYN010275156.1:0-15539 GCA_963692815.1 Nyctanthes arbor-tristis | reverse complement strand
GGACAGTTTTTTTTTTTTTTTTTTTTTTTTGTAGAAAAATTGATCTAGTGGGTAAGACATGCATTTGGTTTAAAAGATAAAAGAACACACATCAATCATTCTTTTTTTTCTCTCTCCACGTTTCTCTCTCTCCACGTTTCTCTCTCTCTTTATTAAGCTGCTACCCACGTCTCTCTTTCTCTCTCCTCATTTCATTTCTTTTCTATTTTTCTCATTTTCTTCTTTTTTTACAGTGTTTTGATTATCATCTACTACATTTTTTAATAATTTGTTTTTTTTCTTTTTCATGAATTGTTGTAAATTGCAATTGTTTATGTTACATGTATTTTTTTTATTTCTTTCTTATTTATTTTTTCTTTTGTGTAATTAGTTTTATATAGGTATATCCTTATCTGTTTTCATTTTTTTAAAGGGAATATTTTTGAAGGAAACTTTTCTTTATATTGAAACATGTAGTTTTTAATTACTTTATTAAAATGAATAAACAACACTTAAAGCTTCCTAACTAAGAAATTCAAGGTATTAGTCATGGCAACTATTTTAAATTGGTTTTTGAAAAGGTAGCTTTAAATTAGTTTAAATTGTAGCCATGTAGCAAAAAATTTATACCGAACATCATTTTGAATTAGTTTAAATTGTTGCCAAACACTTTCATGTTATTTATACAGTTAGGGATAGCAAATTTAACTCGAAAACCTGAACCCGATGAGGACCCGCCCCCGATTGGAAACGGGGCGGGGACGGGGCACAAAGTTGTGCCCCGAATCACAAATGGGGGGTCAGGTTTTGGTTCCCCCGCCCCGACCCCGCCCCGAAATGCGATTTTTTTATTTTTTATTTATTAAAAAATAACTTACTTTGTATAACATTATTAGGTCTCAAAACATTATTATTTGTATAAAAATTACTTAATCATTATTTGTTTATTACGTCTCAAACATTATTATTTTAAGAGTCAATTGACACATTTTTATACATACCATATTCTAGCTTCATTTAACTTCACTTTCAATGTGAGATTCCATTTACTTTTATTTTTAATTTTTAATCAATCTAAACTTATGAAATAATTGAAATATGTATCATAAATCAAAAAATAAGTGTAAAATCATAAATATTATGTCTACTTAATAATATTATATTATAAATATGTATCATAAATTAGAAAATTAATGTAAAATAATAACAACATAATGATAATGGTTTTTTAAGAAGTTTAGTGGCTACTAACATTTTCAACTTGAAAAAGAATTCTTTAGCCCTTTTATTGTTCCACATTGGATAGTTTGTGAAAAGGTAACATGCATGTAGCTTATAAATATGGTGGGTTTGAGTAGAAGTGATTATGGAAAGGGGAATTGTTGGGCTTTAACTTTGAGATGAATCATTTATTTGTCTTGGCCATCTTCTCCTTTCTTTTAGTTTAAAAATATTCTCTAACCTTTTTATTGTTCCACATTGGATGTTTTGCGAAAAGGTAACATTCATGTGGCTTATAAATATAGTGGGTTTGAGTGGAAGTGATTGTGGAAAGGGGAATTGTTGGGCTTTGACTTTGAGATGAATCATTGATTTGTCTTGGCCATTTTCTCTTTTCCTCTAGTGTAAAATATTTTCTAACCTTTCTGTTGTCCCACATTGGATATTTTGTGAAAAGTTAACATTTATGTGGCTTATAAATATAGTGGGCTTGAGTGGAAGTGATTGTGGAAAGAAGACTCTTTGGGCTTTGAGATGAATCTCTAATTTTGTCTTGGTCCTCAAACTTCTCCTTTAGTTTAAAGATTTAGAAATATTATTTTATTAACAAGAAAAGAATTTTTTAAATTTGATTGTTTTAAAATTAAAAAAGAATTTTTTGAAGTTTTATTGTTGAAAAAATTAAAAAAATTTTTGGGGTAGTAGGTGTTGGGGATTTTCCTTTCCCTGACCCGTCCCTGCCCCACCCCGATTCAATCGGGGATCAGGCGGGGACGGGGCGGTGTAAAACCACCCCGATTCAATCGGGGATCAGGCGGGGACGGGACAGGGCAGGGTAAAAATAATTGGGGCGGTGTTGGGGGAAGCCAAACCCCACCCCGAACCACCCGGTTGCCATCCCTATATATTGATTTCTTTTAGTAATAGATAGGAATGGCAATGGGGTGGGTTCGGGGTACCCGATTAAATCGGGTACGGGGCGGGGGAGATTCGGGGCGGGTACAAAAAAAATACCTGTTACCCGTCTCGTTAAGAAAATACCTAAAAAATTGGTAAAAAATAAAAAAAGAATGAAAATTACATGAAAAGCCATCCTCGTTATCATGTCATTCAACCACACATCAAAATTCCAACATTTAACCACACAATATATTAAAATGTTGAAACTTCAAACGTTACAAGCAAAAATGACAATCCAAAAATAATCCCAAATAAAGTGTTACAAACATTGAAACACACTTAAAACGATCATAAGTCTAAACATGACAATAAAATTAATTGTTCATTAAAAAACATTCATAAGAGAGGGTAATTTGCTTCATAAGAGAGGGTAAGATGCAAAGTGTAAACTAGTTAAGTTTTATATTTCCATTTAATCATATTTAGACCTTACAAATTGTATAAACCACCAACCAATCAACTATGATTATTGATGCCAAAATCAAAAAGTTTAAATTCAAACCATAACAGTCCCTTCTTTTCTTCTTTGCCCCTTCTTAATCTATTGTTCATGGCCTACTTATTTTTCACTCTTTTTTTTGTTTGTTCTTTGAAGTGCATTGGAACCTAATTTCATACTAAAAAGTAAAAATTGAATTTCTTGTTTGAACAATTAATAGCATAATAAACATTCTATAAACACTCAAAAAATTGCTAAAATAACAAAACACTCAATTTGTTCAAAAAATAAAATTGCTAAAATAACCATTGAATTATTCGGTCATTCAATACTTATTGAATACAAAGAAGAAAATGCATTTCGACCCCGTCGTAGTTCTCAATCATTTCGTGGCACCAGACGTGGCTGAACCATCTACAATGGGGGGAGCTAATGCACAGGAAAGAAGCTTAGATAAGAGAACACGTTCTCGCATCGCTTTTTTTGTACACACACAAAACAAAATAGCTAGATTCCAAGTATGTTCCTAGGTGTTTATAAGCTCCAATGGCTTAACAGATCATATATTGAGTATATAATATACTTCAATTTAGCAATTCATCCAAACTAATATACATTGTGAAACAACATAGATGGGTATCAAAAGGAAGTTAATTTGACAAAAAGAAATCATATAAGTTATTTATTTAAAAGTGTTAATTAACCCTTTCAAAAAAATGTTAATTAACTAAAAACCAATTGCACAAAATTTATCTAAGAGAACACATAATCCATTTAGCAATGTAAAACACAGTGCGCCTTTATGGCATTTGATCAAACAGAAATTGGACAGAAAAAAGATTTTAAAAAACAACAAAAAATCCAATAGTCAATAGTGAATAGAATTAATACTTGAGTTGAGGTTTAGTCATTTTATAACATTTAAACATTCTAAGTCCAAGAATCGAGATCCTATAAACTAACTAACATAAAACAAGTAGCAAAGCTACTGGGAAGAAGAAATGGAGAGGGACTACCGTGCAAATGGAGAATCCGGAAAGGGCGAGGCGCGGCAATGAATGGAAGCCAAGGTGCGGTAGCTGGCAGCGGACGGGGGCAGGAAGCCACGGCGCAACGACACAGCAAAACCGGCAATTTCTGGAAGCCAAGGCTCGGTCGCGCACCTAACGGAGGGTGGGGAGCGGCTCGGCGAACGGAGGGCTGCTGAAGAGTGGAGAGCGGCGACTGGACCAGTGAAGAGTTCGGTCGGCAGAGCTTTGGAGCAGTGTGCAGACGCATACGGGCAGAGTGAAAAGGAGTAGGGTTTGCAAATGGTTTGTCAATTTTCTTCAATTAGTTTTTGTTATTTTAAGTTAAATTTTGAATCAATATTACTATTATTATTAAAGTTGCAAAAAATAAAACAAAAGGAACATGTGCTGTAGTGGTCGAAACATGTTAAATACACCTTTGGGTCTTAGGTTCAAAGCTTCATAGGGTCAAATTTTTTTTCCAAAACAAAAAAAGAAAAAAGAAAAAAAAATTCGGGTATCGGGTTCGGGGGTGGGTCGGGTGTCCAGTACCAGTCCCAGTCCCCGCCCCAATAAGACTTCGGGGCCACAATCTTCGCCCCGTACCCCCCCCCCATACTTTACCTGCCTCATTCGGGGCGGGTACCCGCGGGTAACGGGTAATGGGTACAGAATTGTCATTCCTAGTAATAGATTAGTTTTTTTTTAAACTTGATAAATATTATGAAAAGAGTAAGACTATATAAAAATGACAATTACATTATCAATGAATTTTTTTAAAAAAAATCAATATGTTTTAGAAAGAAATAGAGTGAAAATTATGATTTTCCTTAATGCTTTTCTGGTAGCCAATTTTTTCTAAAGTTTGTGCATACCAAACTCAAAAGGCTAGCTCCACCGTTGGCCGGTGACGTGCAGAGTGATTCAGATTCTACCTCTATTGCTGATGGAACAGATGCAACTACAAAAAGAGGGATAGTTCACAATCTTAACCTGCCGCCATTAATGGAATCTTGCATTTAAACTTGGCTTTAGTAAACATACGAAAACTTTCAAAATTCTCTCTCTAATTATGACATTGGTAAATTTATTTTTCCAGCCGAAAGAAATTGGTTGTAATGTCTTTGGTTGTTAATTAGTGACTTCAGCCAGCTATTTGTTTTTAACTATTTGCATTCATATGAATGTAATGCAATTAAATTCCTTCGTAATTAAAAAAAATATCTTTCCCAACACGTCGTCTTCTTCAAAGCCAAGTTTCATGGGTTTTTTGCCGTCCAAAGAAGAAAAGTGGAGTTTTTCACAAGCCAATGACCAAGAAGTTCGTGGCTTTGAAGGAGCAATTTCTTAACTAATTCATTAGTTAATGAAGAAAATTAACTTTAATCAATTAGGTTAATTGAGGAAGCAATTGTAGCTGTTGGAATGAACTTTTAAAGCAATCAGGTTATAAAGGACAGACAATAAAATTCTTATTTGAGATTCTATCTTTTATTTTATTTACCGTAGGTGGTTAAGGATATTATTATTGTTGTTTGTTCTAATGTTCTTATATTAAGTTATAAAGTAGGATATATCCGACTCCTATTGAGTTAACTAATAATTGTATGTCTACCCCACTTCCGATCTGGTTGCATTAGATTGTCTAGCAATGTGGTTTCTTAAATATAATGATGGAAGTGGTATGGTTCAGTGCATAGCAATTAGAAAGTGACTATAACGATATTGCTCATTTGAATGGTAACACAATTTGTATATTCATACAAATTACTGGGATGTTGAATGAAAAATAGAAGGATGCATACAATATGATTGTTCATACTATTGATAGTGGAGAAGAAGGTGTTCTCTTTTTATATGGTTATGGGGGGCTGGAAAGCCATTTGTGTGGAGAATGTTTTCAGCGGCGCTACGGTCAAGATGTGACATTGTTTTGAATACGGAATCCAAGTAGGATAGTGTCACTGCTATTGCCAGACGATAGAACAACACATTCTAGGTTTGGCATTTCTTTGAATATCGATGAATCTTCAATGTGGAACATCAAACAAGGCAGTCTATTAGTAGAATTGACTACAAAAGTAACACTAATAATTTCATATGAATTGCCAATGATGCATAGGCATTGCTTTAAGGCTTTGGATAGAACAATATGGGATATTATTGCGGGCCACAAATCCTCATAACGTGAGTTGGTCTTTTGGGAGTAAAACAATAGTTTTTTGTGGGGATTTTCGACAGATATTGCCCGTCATTCTGAGATCGGAAGAGCAGTACGTTGTTCATGCAACTATCAATTCTTCGCAGCTGTGGCTTCCGATCTGTAAAGTTTTTAGATTGACAAAGAACATGAGACTTGAAAGCACAGAGGACAACGTCAGTAGAGATAAGGTAAGGGCTTTTCAGAATGGATGATAAACATTGGAAGGGCTATTTCAGAATGGATGATAAACATTGGGGAGGGAACAATTGGAGATCAAATTGATGGACATACAACTGTGTAGATGTCAAATGATACTTTGATTTGAGATTCAGATGATTTAATTGAATCTACTGTGGACAGTACGTATCCATCTTTCATAAAAAAATGTCGGCGATATTTCATACTTACTGGAGAAGGTGATACATGCTCTGATGCTGAAGGTTATAAAGTCAGCGACTAAGCACACGGTTTATGTTTGTCCCACTGATGAAAGGATATACTTAAATTCTGACACAGCTTGCGGGATAGATATGGGTAATAATTTTTTTACAAAATATTCATTTTCCAGTTTTTTCAAATACCATCAAGTGCTCTAATGTGTCATACCAAAAATAAAAGCTTAAAGTTAGAGTTCCGGTTATCCTGTTATGCAACATTGATATGGCTTCAGGTCTATGCTACGGGACAAGATTAATTATTACGAGACTCAGTGATAATATTTTAAAAGCAAAGGTGTTATCTGGACGTACTGCAGTTGACAAAGTGTTTGTTCAAAGGTTGTCTTTTGAGTCTTTTTGACTCTAGGTTGCCTTTCAAGTTTGAGAGAAGACAATTCTTTTTTATTGAGATCGGAAGAGCACATGACGACAAACAAGAGTCAAGGTCAAACTCTTTCTCACGTTGGTTTATTTTTGAAACGTGTGGTGTTCACCCATGGGCAACTTTATGTAGCGGTGTCTAGAGTCATCAGCCGATCTGGATTAAAAATGTTAATATGCGATGAGGACAGGAAACCAAGTAACTGTACAGTCAATGTAGTTTATCCTGAGGTTTTCCAAAATCTATGATTAATGTTATTTCTACATTGAGTATTTTATCAAGCTCTTGCTTAGTTTTTAAAATCCAGTGATATGTTTCAACTATCGTTTTTTATTTTTGACTCATATAGAAATTGTTATGCAATTATCTGATAGTGTTTGTAGCAAATGTAATTGAAGTTATTCTCTCATGTAACGCACGAGTGCAGTACTAGTTTCTGTAAAAGAGACAAATTATTGGTGAATCTAATTGGCACTCACAGTCCTTCGACTCATTTGTCAATTTAGTCACTGTATCTTAATTTTCATTATTTAAGTCACTATACTTTTAACTTATTCTCACAACTACCAATAATTCGATTGGGAGGAAAGAGCTCTTTGCACATTGATTGGCTAGATTCTGCTATTATTTCGCAACAACTTGTGCTCTTCTTTGTTGGTTACTACTATTTTATTTTATTGAGTCTCTTTAAATGTTCTTAGTTTGGTTTCTTGTGCTTCTATGCGTTGTTTAGTTTTTTGGGCATAGTCTGGACCCCTTCGTTTCTCTGTATTGTCCTCTGTCCCAATCAGAGCGACGTTCCCTCGATCTATTTGTTTTTTGTCCTTTGATATATGTCTTAAAAGAAAAACATAATTATACAAATTAGAAATTATAAATAATAATATTATTAGTTAAAAAAAATAGTCAGAAGGTAAGTGTGAAGATAATTTGAAAATGAGAGAATTACCATTCACTTAGAACCTAGTTTTTATTTTAAAAATAATTGATATACTTTAAAATTATAACCCAAAAAAAAAAAAAAAAACTTCTGGTGAGATTGTTAGAATCTATCCAGTAATGTTATTGGAAGTTAGCCAGCAGCTGTCCAGCGGTGGGGGAGGGTGGTGGATTTTATAAATATTATTAAAAAGAAAATTAATAAAAAGGCAAAACAAAGATACCAAATGCCAATTTCTTTAACCATTTTCAAAATTAAGGTTCAATATTTTTTAAGTTACAAATCATTACAAAACCACTCGTCGTACCGCCGCTAGTTACATAACCGTCACACCACTAGTCTTTGACTAGCTACAACTCGACATCATCAAGTCACAACTCAACTATGGCCAATCAAAATCATACTCTTACTATTCACAGTGAAATCTCCGACGAGTGACAACTCCTCCAACGAGTCACAAATTGCTGATCAGAACAGTACCACCACTTGTTGTTGCAAATGTTACCAAATTCATACCAGCAGAGCTCCAATGAGTCACAAATAACCACACAAGTTTCACAAATACAAATTTAAGGGGAAAAAATAAATTTCACAAAAAGTCCAATATTCATTCACAAAAGCACAAATTTCACAAAATTTGAAATCCAATTCAAAACCTTAGTTTGAAGCCCCCAAACTTGCTGACAAAAACCCAATTTCATGTATCTTAGTTTTTGAAATTTGCAATATGATAATCAGTGGCAGTGCGTAGGTGGTTGATGAAGGCAGATGAATAGGCGACGAAACGAGAGAACCTTAATTTAGATAGCAAAATCACGATGTGAAAATCACAATATAAAACCATCGACGGTGGAGGTAGTGGCTGCGATAGGGTGTAGTGAGGGAGCCTTAAAAAATATATATTTTTCTCACAGATGGTAAAATTATAACACTCCCTTACAGAGCATTACAAGAATCCTTTCATACCGTCATGAGCATACTTAAACTAATAAGAGTACAATTTAAAAACATCTTTGACATCTTACCATTTAGAAAAAACGTCTTTTAAAAGTAATCGACTAATGAAATCAAACCACATCATAATGTAATTTTTGTATTAAAATAATTATTAATTAACCTAACTTCGAAATAAATAACATAGATAAGCGGAAACATGAATAAAATTATTCTTGAAAAATTCAAAAGATAAATTCATAGTTTCTTTATTGATTCTGAGGATTCCATTCCACCACTATGCACATCATCCCTCAAACAAAATATTAATTGAAAATCAATTCCAGCACCTTTTATGAAGAAAAATGTAAAGATAATGGAACAGCGGCAGCGAATCCCAAATCCAAAAGCAAAGAACGGTAACGCAAATGGAAAATCAAAGATCGAACAAAAAAATCTACCCAAGCAAAATGTTAGATGTTGTACGAGAGAGGAAGCGTAAAACTTACCAGAAAGCGAATTGAATACATTGTCTGCGGAAGACGGAGGAGAAGAGAAGAGGCGTGGCTGCATGGGAATGCCGATGGTATGTGAGTGGTTGCAACTCGCTGGGAAAAGAAAGAGGAAGAGTGAAGAAATTAGAAGCAGCTTCAAGACAATAAAATGGTATGAAGGGTAACATAGGAATTTCACTTAGAAAAATTGGGGGAAGTTTCGGAAATATACTGTTCATAGGAACAGTTAAATTGGAGAATTCATCTCTTATATAAGATATATATATATATATATACACACACACTAGTTGGCTTAGGTGCGTTGCACGTGTTTCGTTTCAGTATTTGCTAAAATTCGCTTAGATTAACGACAAAAATGAAGCAAAAATTGTACCATAACATTAGAATGCAACTTCGGTTTAGCTACAAATTAGTTGTTTCGCAAAATGAGTTGGATTGATTACATTTGTGGAACTTTAGGGGGGAAAAATAAAAAAATGAACCTAAAAAAAACCAAAAATTGGACAAGAAAAAGCTGAAAAAGATGGAGAATGAAAGAGTAATTTCCTCAGGTGAAAACTACAAGCAAAAAAATACCATCATGCTACAAAATCCCCGAGATGAAAACCCATTTGCCTCAGCTTCACCTTCCCATCTCGTAACTCTATAACATGCCACAGTAAAAAAATCAAAATCAAAACCTAAATCGAGGACATCAAATAAATATGGACAAAAAAGCACGACGACGAATCATTGTATGCTAAAATATAATTAATATGGTGTTAGTCTGTCAAATAAATGTGCACTAAAGCAAAGCATCAAATGTTTCTAAATTTCTTTGCTGGCTATAGTCAGTACATAAATATATAATGTAAATCTGCAAGCAAGTTGATGCACAACTGGTGGCAAAGAAGTTATGTGATAAAGGAAAAAGAAGAACGTTGAAAATAGATCTTTTAGTGGCCATAATCTATCAATTAATTCAATGGTCCATCTAAATTGAAGCTCTAATGCTCCTTTTATATAATGACTAATGTAATATAAAAACCAAAAAGCAATAAGAGGCATATAAGACACCATAGACTAACTATTATACCTCATTCTCCAGTACATTTAGCAAATTCAAAGGATGTTGATATACAAATATCTGAAAACCAAACTTCTTATGAAAATAATTCCATACCTGGAATGCAATTAGCCTTGTGAGAAACTTGTCATTAATATTTACTTCAGTTCACCAACGTGGTCGGGATGGTATATTGGAGTTGGCATTTTCAACCATTCATGGAAGAATGACCGCGAAAACAACTTAAAATTGTACCAGCTACAAGAAAAAACATCATGATAGTTAATATGGCCCCATTTTTTACGCTCAAAAGATAAAAGTAGATTACCATACCTTCACATTTTCTAGGCTCTGCAGTCCTGCAAGACTCACATCGGTCATTATCAAGAGGCAAGCCAAGGAAAGGATTTGAAAGTTGGCCAGCACGGTTGATGGGACAGTCATCACTAATAGATGCTTTACGCTGTTCAAGAGATCAAGAGAGTTACTTTTCATCTAGAAAAATCAGAAATGGGGTTATTCAGTTAAATATAGTATCAATTATCTACCTTTCTATCTATAGAATAACATAAATTCTACGATAAATCGCAGAAAAATAAAGGAGAAGTGATAAATTCCACCATTATGATTCTAAACAAACTTAAGAAGAGTATCTCAGATTCATATCATTAGATCTCTACTTTTTTCTAATAGGAAATTAGAGCTGGAAATTCCTTCAAGAAGCTTACACGATTCAAAAGAATCAAGAAAAAAAATGCATACTTACAATTTCTTGATGACTTGCCAACCCAAAATGGATTCTTGTTAACGCAGTATCGAAATTTTTTTTTTGGACTTTCTTCCATTCCCTTCAGACACCAAAGATTATGAAAGATGTAACATATTCCAATCGACAATCAGTCGTTAATGAAAAGAGTAATGCTATATAGAATGATCGATGAATACTTGTCCAGGTGACATTAAATGATAAATTAAATCAAGTGCATCACATTTGAAAACCTTTAATCCACTTATTATGTAATACCACATATGTCGCCACCGGGTGCTAGTTAGCATAATTCTTAGGAAAAAGAGCACTGGCATGCATAAAACATGTAAGGATTTCAAAAAGCAACTTTCAACATCAAAGCACCTAATACTCAACACGTTCGAAAGAAGTATGTACCAAATCACAAATTCACTAAGTTCCAATAATTACTTATCCTGTAGCATCACTGTAGCTGGAGGTTAGCTTAATTTTAATACTGAGAACATTGATAATCTAAGTGAACCCAATAAATTATACAAACACATAAACAAAACTCAAAAAGAAAAACAACAACAATAATAATAAATTTAAAATAGAGGACATAGAGCATATGATACGGATGGCAAGCAAACAAATCCTGTGAAAAACAATTACTTGGACGAAAGATAGAGAAAAAACTTACCAATTATCCAACTTCCAGCTTACAGGATAAGCCAACTTTTCAATTAGGACCTACTCCTTTTTCTGTTCTCAGGCTATTTTTAGTTTCTAAAAACTCTGAAAAATGCTTATTTTTATACTTCTGAAAACACATTTCCAAAGACAACGAAAAATTTTATAAAAACACTCATTTTAACTATTTTCAGTGAAAACAAAATTGAAAACAACGAAAACAAAAACAGTTGTTTCTTAAATTACATTCAAAACACAAAGCAAAAAAATGAATTCAGAACTCAACCGGAATTGAAACACAGAGAATGTAACATCATATTTTAGTACAAAAAGGAATAATTTAGAAACCAGTGGGCATACATATAGTTGTCAAGTGTCCAAAAATCTCTACACACATGTACTCTGTACAATAACATTACAATACAATATTGATAAAAGCAACTAAACGACTCTTGAAAATACTGAGAATATCACACTCCCCATGTTTCAAGCACCAAAAAAGTCCAAGCAAATATACACACACACACACACACACATGCACACACATATCAAATAGTCCCACATCAACATAATTGCTCTAAAATCACAGAATCAACTCAGTCGCAGCTCTATTATTTCAAAGACTGCTTTACATCTTGAAGTTCAACTCTAAATATATATTTACAATTATGTTGCAGCGTACTTATTGCAACGATGAAATAAGAATAAAAGCAACAAATAACATGACATTCTTGGTTGAATCTTCCAAACATATAACTATAATCTAACAAAAGAAACCAGATGTTTCTCCACCCGAGAAAATGATTTGGCAATGAATCCATCAGGAAGCAATTGCTTAATATATTTGACTTTACAGATAATCTACAAAAACACAACGACATACAAACGATCCGAAACAACACATTAGAATATTTGAATCAAGAGGGGAAAGATATGCCTCATTTTAGTAGTGCCTTTTCACATTCAACTTGCTTATACGTGTTAAATACATCTCAGTTATCTGGCAGGCCAAGCATGAAATAATCTTAAAAATAACAGTCGGCCGCATGTTCCTGCACTGCAATAGCTCAACATAGTATTCGATCCATATAATAATCAAATTAGTAATTAACTCCGAATCAAAATCAACTAAACCAAACGTGGCAAATATCCAAAAAAAGGGCAATCAAAACATAAAAGAAGCAAAAATCCAATTATCAAATATGTATAATTCAAGAAATTCAACTCAATCAATGGCATATTCTTAGACATATTCAAAAAACCCACAAAGCAAACATAAAATTACACGAAAAATCCAAACAGAAAAAAACCCAAGCCGAATTTGAAAATGCGTGTGAATACCGGGAGTGTAATTTTGCCTACAAAATTGCAGATTGAAAGAACGGGAAGAAATTCAATAGCAAAAATTGCGGATCGTCCTAAAGCAAAAGTTGAGGAATAAAGGAACTTACCAAACTTTGTCTTCACAGCAACCATGGAACGTGAATTTTTCCCTTAAAATTTTCATGCCCTACTCTGTCGGCATCAAGCGATGATAAGAGAGAGAGAGAGAGAGAGAGAGAGAGAGAACGAGAGAAAAAAGGGGGAACTCCAAGGCTAAAACAGGAAATAGAATGAGAAAAAGTGAGGGTAAAGTCGTAAAGATGCTCTTTTAAGGAACAGTAATTTGTGAGAGGATGAACAGTAATCTTGGCAGAATATTTTTCTTATATAAAAATAAAAAATAGGATATGCGTACCAGGTTAACCCAATATTTAACAAACAAATATGTATACGCGTACCGTCGCCTTTGAGCAGTAAAAAATGACTGGCTCGTAACGTCTCTTAACGAAATCGGCGATCCTCCCCATTTTTTGTTGAATTCGCACCGGAAAATGTCGACGGCAGCCGCATCAACGGTAGTAGTCAATCACAGAATAGTAAATCTTAACCGGAGGAAGTCAACATCGCTACCTGCGTCCTCATTCATCAGCACAAAATGTCCTCTATGCAGATTCATAGGGCACTCTGAGAGGACTTCCCAATATTACCTCACCGGATTTAAATTCCGGCGCTCATTCTCTCCTGTTATGGAGTGGCAAGATTGGACGTACTAGCAAATCCCTTTTTTTGTTGGCGCTGTGCTTGGAGTTTTTAAGTTGCAAGCATACAGATTAAAATCAGCGAATGCTGTATTTTGGTTCTAGAGATTAGAACAACTGCATTTTGTTTTGTAGGGTAAAGACGGAAATAAATGTGCCCACTTCTGTTGCGTATAAATGTTATTCTGATCGTGAAGCCATTCCTCAGTGGATGCCCTTCATTTCTTCTGTAAAGGTGAGCCTGGACACATATCCTTGCTAATTTTTGAATATTACACGGAGTTTCCAATTTATGGGAATGCAAATTGGCGAAATCCTCCCTCTTCTATGCTGAACCTTTCGGTCGAGGCTGTAGGTTAATCATCATATAAGTGATCCCATGCTCTTGAGTGTTGCGAATTAGAGTTTGATAAAATCATAAAAACCTGGTGTAAGGTTTTGGCACGTGATGCTACCTCCTAATTTATGCGTTGTTGACGGCTCAAAATCTTCTAATGATGAGTGAGCTTGGCGATTACTGACTTTTCACCAAAAAAGAAAAAGGAAAAATGAAATTATCTTTAGTCTTTTATTAATCTAGCGCTGCTTGTCTATGGTTAGTTTCCAGGAATTTCCTCTCGTTTTTTTTGTTTGGTTATTATTACGTGTGCATTTTATTTATTTATTTATTTATTTTTGGGGGGTGGGAGACTTCAGCATGATATAATGTTTTACAAATATGTGATAAATGCTCAAAAGTTGAGACTTGAGAGAGATCGGAAGAGCGTCGTGTACCTCAACTATTTTTTCCCCCAACATGTTCAGGTAGTTGTTTAACAAATGGCAAGTTGTGGACATGCACACATGTTTCTGTACATGTTATTCTGCTTATAAATTTGTCTAGAAGTTTCCATAAGTAAGTGGTATGCTTAAGAGCTTATAGATATGAGAGTTTACGTGACATAACACATCAAGTTCTATATTCTGCATTCGTGTTCTCAGTTCTACTATTATATACACCAGTCTTAATTTTAATAATCACTTAGTTGATTAACCTTCAGGTTTCTACATCTAGGGAATATGATGTTGGATTCTGTTTTCCAGATTTTGGAGGATAAGCCCGACCTATCACGATGGTGACTGAAGTATAAAGCATTTGGGAGAGACATTGAGTTCTCTTGGCTTGCTAGAAACATGCAGGTAAATTTCAAGAACTTCTGTGTCAACAGAGATGCAAAATTCTCTTTACCATCTGTACTTATTAGCTAGAGCCTTGAAGTACTCATCAAATTTGTCATGGTTACTATCTTGCAGCCTATACCGAACCAGAAAATTCATCGGAGATCTCTGGAAGGTCTTCCTAACAGGTATTAGAAAAGGAAGATCTCAGTTTTTTTTGGCCCCCAAATTGATTACCAGATTGCATTTTATGGAGTTACAAAAACACTCTTTGCAATGAAGATGATTACCAGTGCGAGAATACTTAATTCTTTTATTCTGTTGTCAAAGATATAATCATTTTTTTCCTTATGCTGCAAATTGAGCCACTAAAACAAAGTGTAGGAATGTGGTTTTTGATCCAGACATTCTCCTGCCATATGGAGATTCTTGATGTATTGAAGATTGCACTTCTTAGTGTCACTCGCACAAAAAATACAGAAAGAAATCAGTTAAAGAATTCTTTTAGCTATCCACTTGAATCCTGTCATTTGTACTATATTTGCCAAGAATGTACTCTACTGGGTTTTCCCCTAGTCTTCCCAAAACGAGTAGAGTGGTTCTTGAATGCTATTTTCTAGCTAAAGACTATTTGTTGGGCTGCATAAAAAATTTATGAATCTTCTGATTACTTGTATCTCATCTTAACAATCGGTAGTTATCTTAATTCCTTTTTTTTTTTTTCTTCTTCTTTTTTCTCCTCTCTGTTGTGGGGTTCTGGTGGGATGTTTGTTGGGGTTTTGGGTTTTTTTTTTTTTTTTGGGGGGGGGGGGGGGG
>CAVNYN010275155.1:35326-48542 GCA_963692815.1 Nyctanthes arbor-tristis | reverse complement strand
GTCCTTATTATATGTACCTGTTCATTATAAATTTATAATTGTAACAACAATCATGCATGCTTGCCAAATATCTTCCAGAAATTTTTGTTTAAGATCCCTTTTTATCTGTTTTGCTTTATCATATAATTAATAATAAGATTTTTATACATCATAAGTATCAAGAAAAGGATCTCAAATCTAATAAAATAATTTGATCTTTGATAAGAAGCATAATTATATTTAGTTTTCTTAAAAAACTCTGGGAAAGAAGCGAGTTGCTGCACTTTCCGATTAATGGAGATTTCGTTTTGATAACTAAGATTTGTTTGGATTAGTTTTCTTAAAGATTTTTTCATTTGCTTGTTTTTCATTAATAAAATCAAATTAGGGTTCGCATTTTTTCTTTTTTCTAGATATACACCAATCTGTATACGCCACATAGTTTGTGGTAGATCAATAAATCCAATTCATTCCACCGATACTTAAATCGGCAACCTTTTTCAACGAAGATTGTATATCTATTGAGATCGATACACATTGAATTTTTTGTTATAATTATCTCCAGTTGTTATCATAGGAGTGTTTTGAGATTATGTTGCGGTGGGCTAAGATGAGTTGGATTTCTTATTTTCTATTCTTCTTTATTTTTTTATTTCTTATCTAAAGAATGAAGTGTATAATAGGGATTAACAATAGAAATTGAAATGTTAAGTACGGAAAGTGTTAGTGGGGACATAACGCGACAATAGATGAAATGTTGGAGTCCTATATTCTCAAAAAAGGATGTGGATAAAATTATATAAAAGTTGAAAGATTGGGGAACTATAAAGAAAATAAAGAATCATATCAAAGGTATAATGGTCATTTCAATAGGGGTTAGTAGTGAAAATTGAAAAGTTGAGACGAAAAGTGATATTCGGGACATGATACGACAATAAATGAAAAGTTGGTGCTCTTCCGATCTATAGGTTAAAAAAGAATGAGGAAAAAATTGATTTAGAGTTGATAGATTGGTGACAGAGTGAAAAATACCCTATTTTTAAAATGCAACCCTTAATTCATCGAATATTATATAGTACGGTATCATGGTAACAAATATGGTATCAAAACACTCTTTGGGATTATCACGACTTTTGTCCATTTCTTTCATAAAGTCTGCTCATTTTCTTTATCGAAAAAAATTCTTTCCTACACAACTTAATTCATCGAATATTTATATATAGTAGTATTGAAGTTGATTAAGCTCCAACAAGCAACTTGATTTGATTAAGACTCGAAATGAGTACATCAATTTCAAGATTGATCTATTTGAATGAACCCTTATTTTTTAGGTACATGTTAAATGATAAGTTGCACATTAAAAAAATATGAACTTGATAACTAACATATAAGGACTTATAGTACTATTTTTAAGACATTGATCTTTTAAGATATAAACCTTGTTGTTAAGACCTATTTAGTTTAATGGCATCAATGTTTGTTTCTACGCCTTATATCAGGGTTCGATTCCCTCCCCTACAACTCTCCTATAATAGACTCCCCCCACCCCCACCAAAAAAAAAAAAAAAAAAGATATAAACCTTGTTGGAATCCGGTGGACACACTAATATCTCACACAATAAAAGATGGAAGAGAATATTGCTGAAACCTCATTTTATCAACTCGACGAAAACAGAGAATGCAATTACAAATTTATTTATACTAATCCCTGTGAACCGCAAACTTAAATACCAATTCGTTATATATTAAATGCCACTCCGTTCAACAAATGTAGTCATATATTCCTTTTTCAATTTCGTCTCAAAATATAGATCATTTTCTTCTTAAGAATATGTAGTTGAAATACTACCTCCAGATCCTATAAAAATAGCAGTTTTCTTATTTTCACAGAGTTTAAAAATATTCATTTAGCATTATTGGAAAAATAAATTTAGCTTCATTTTCCTATTATGTCATTTTCATTTATTAATTATTCAGCTTTAATAATATATTTTGTTGATAACAATGCATGTTAAATATGGGCATATAAGAAAAAAAGTGATTCTACAGAAATATTTTTATTTGACATGAATAAGTGACATGTCCTAGTTGGCCATTTTGAATTGACTGTGTATATACAAGCAGTGGATTTCAAAGCTTACAAACACCTAATACATGATGACCAACTAAGTATATCGTTTATTCATATCAGATAAACATATCTCCATATAATTATTGTAAGAAAAAAAAAGATTTCAACTACTTTTTTAAAGAGAGATAGTGATCTATATTTTAGAACGACTGAAAAAAGAGTATAAGACTATCTCTGTCGAGTGGGGGTAGTATTAATTTTCCTTATTATATGTTCCTATTTAATATCCATTTTTATCAATAAAATTGCATTATTAAAGTTGAATTATTAATAAATGAAAATGTATAATGGGAACCCTAAAAAAATGAACTCTTTTTTTAAAAGTGCTAGTATGATCTACATTTATGCCTTACAAATGCGTATATATCTAAGTTCTATTGAAGTACAACATAAAGAAATCTACATAGCGTAGAAATAAATCTACATAAAGTAGAAAATACCCTTATACAGAGTGCTCGAACCTGAGACCTCTATATGTCTCAAGATTAAATGAAATTTTCTTAATCTATATAAAAATGGAAACAAGCTATTTTTGTCGGAAAAATGTACGTAGTGCTAGATACATCCATTTATTTAACAAGTTCATCACCTATTTATTAGTAATTTAATTATACTGCCTCAACCCATAAAGCTATAGTCTCGTATCCCTTTTTCATCCATTTTAAAATATAGACAACTATCGTTTTAAAATATAGGGCTATTTATGAAGGACGAACGTAATACATTGCAGGGATTTCAATTGCCATGCTGCTCCAAGAAACTTTAATTTCTGGAAACTAGAACTAGTTGACCTCACTGCCCCAGATGAAAACCCTCTAAGTAGGAATAGCAATACTTTCCCACCAACTTGGAATCAAACACTTAGGTACCCAGGGACGAATCAATGCAATATATAGGATGAGAGCACCCAGCAGATTTTGGAAGATCTTTCACTGTAATTTCACATGTCCGCCCTTGAGTGTTTCGAGCCATGAACGAGCACAAGACCAGCTGATCATTTTGACTGGCACTACCACCAGACAGTTCCAAGTTGTTTTGGGAAATGATTCATTAGGTGAGTAACTTTGTCTTGTAAATAAGTTATTTTTTATTAGGTTGATGACTTGTAGATATCCTGTACACGTTGTTATTGTAATTAAGTTATCATCATCATCATCATCATCATCATCTATATGATCTGCATTGAGTTGTAATGTAACTAGGAATAATATATGTAGGTCAACTTCCGCACTTATTCTATCTATATATCATATTTTGAACAGAATATAATTAAGCTTTCTTCCCAAAATTTCCTCATCCTCTACATGGTATCAGAGCATTGAACTCGCCAGCCTCGATCCACATCCATGGCCTCACCGACCAAGTCCACCAACAGCACCAGACTGCTACAGCCGCACACAGCAACAATCCTCCAGTCCCGCCCCCTCATCTCCCCAAACTATTCCTTCTCCTCCACCATCCTCTCGTCCAGCCCCTGTGAATATGGGCAGCAAATGATTACCAGAAGCAAGATCACAATATATTTGTTCCATCAAAACAAATTTTCTTACCAAACCTTCACCGTCCCCTCCCCAATTCGAGAGCCGACTACATGCGTCACTCAAGCCTTAAAAAGATCCACATTGAAGCCATGCATGCTATGTTGAATGAATACAATATTGCTTTCATCAAGAATGGAACACAATCGAATGCAAATGGGGGTTTGAACTCAAAGGCATACTCGGCAGTTCAACTGAAAAATACATGGCATGCATGTTGCAAAGGCCTTTCATTAATGCCCGGGGCACAACTACCATGAAACATTTAGTCCAGTGGTCAAGCCTTCAACCATCCGCCTAATCCTGATCACTCTCTTAGTCCATGCATTCCCCAACCACAACTCACTAGGCCTCAGTTAAACGCCTACTCCGTTGTCTACATGGAACAATTGATAATGGCCCTTTCAAGAACTCGCCCCTTCACCCTGCATGACTTTTCTGATGTTGATTGGGTTGGCAATATCATTGATAATACCTCCGCTGGGGCCTTTATCATCTTTTTTGGCTCCAATCCCATCTTCTGGAGTACCAAGAAAAAATCATCTGTAGCCCGTTCCTCTACTGAGGCCGAGTATCAATTTATTAATTGCGTCAACTACAATTTTGAACTCACTCGGTTCATTAGGACAGTCTCTACTTACTGAGCTAGGATTCACACTACCTGCCACGCCAGTCACATATTGTGACAACGTTGGTGCTACCCCGGATGAAGCATATTGCACTTGACTTTGTTCGTGAAAAAGTTCAAGCAGGTCCTTCGGCTTGCTCATGTCTCCTCTTCGGACCAACTCGCACAAGGTCTTACCAAGCCAATCACTGCAGGTTCCTGGTTGTCCGTCATTTGAAGCAATATTGGCGTCCTTCCATCCTCCATCTTGAGAGCACGTATTGGGGAATGATTTATTTGTTGAGTCACTTATGTTGTAAATAACTTATTTTTAATTAGGTTGATGATTTTTAGATATCTTGTACACTTTATTATTATATAAATTATTTGCATTGAGCTGTAATGTAACTAGGAGTAGTCTGTATAAGGTTAAATTCTACACACAGATATATATATATATATATGTGTGTGTGTGTGTGTGCACACCATATTTTTGAGTATAATGAAATTAAGCCTTCTTCTCAAAAATTTACTCATTCTCTACGTTAATGTCTCTATTTCGTAGCAGCCCTCACAGTATTCAGTTAGTCACTTGTGTGTGCATAGGCCTATTAGGATTAACTATAATTAACAAAATTCCTGATATCTGCATTAGGATTTTTTTTTTTTTTTAATTTTTTTTATTTATTTTTTTTTGGTATGATCGCTTCATCAAGATCCATCTACTTTTAACTTTCTTTAGTGAGAGATTAGCTGATTTCTGCATTAGGTTTTTGTTGGAATACATTCTCTCTTCCCAACTATCAGGGAACTAGGCATTTTTTATGTCCAGCGCAGCAGAACTATATATAATTAGGATTGAACTATGCCCTGGATACTTCTTAGACTGAAGTTATTATAAGAGCGCCTATAAATTATATCACTGTTAATAGTACAAAGCCTAAATGGATATTAATTGTTAGTTGAGTCAATAAAGTTTAATCAAGCAGAAGAAATCTTTCTAGACTTTGTTCTCGTGCTTCAATAGAATTTACAAGGATTGACGTGTGCATTTTGATTGAGTTTACTAGGAGTGTATATTGCAGCTAATCAACAGTATGAATTGATCAGAAAAATAGCATAAATAATGTTCCAGCTGGAGTTAGACTACTCAAACATAACATATTCAACAGCAGGAATTTACTGAATTAGATATACATACATATATATATATATATATATATGCATATATGTACATATATAGTAGCACACTTGAAACAGTCTGAATACATTCAACCTATAAGATATTTACCCAATTAAAGAGCTTTGAGAAATTAATATATATATATATATATATATATCTGTGAGTGTGTTTTACATACTTACCTATGAGACTTCACAACCGAAACTAAATCATGTTGGTCAGTCTTTCTTGCAGCATCGACAAATCACTGTAACTGAAGTTCTGGACCTGAAAAAGGTTATATGAGCAAGAGAATGTAAATATGGACCTCAAAATGATACCCTAATCTTGCAAAATATACATATGCATATGTACCTCACAGTGAATTTTACAGACTGTTCCTTGATTTACTTTTGAAGAAACACAGGCTATAATTTCAAATCCTCTCCCAATCAATTCTTTCAGCACTTTAGAGAGGGCCAACTCTTCCAATTTGAAACTGCTTTTAATTAGAATTTCCACACCATTTTGGAATGGATGAACTTGGACAAGATTAGGCAAATAACCAGAGGAACTTCCGGCTTTGGATCTAAGGTTGTCCGAACAAGACCACTTCTTTAGCTTGTCCTTACGAGAACGTAGTTCCCCTATACTCTTTTGCATATCCGTTATGTAATTTACCGTCCCTTGAACTTGATCTGATATTGAGCGCTTACCCTAAAACACCATGAACACACGAATACGTATGTGTGTGTACGTACATATAAAAACAAAAATACATATATGAAATGTTGTTCCACTAATAACCTAGTTAGGAGTCTATTAGAGTAGGGTAAATCCTTTGGTTATCTTTGGATCTTATATATATTTGGATATTCAAACAATTAAAACAAAGTCTTAGCAATTTTTTTTTTTAATTAATTACATATCCTCCCAATTTTCCATTTAAATAATATGCAAATAAGTAGAGGAAAATGAATTTTAGTTCACAATTTGGGTTCACCTTCATATAATCTGGAGGAAGAAATGATTGAAGAGAAGCGTAGAGATTAGCCAGTTGTTGTCTTCTCTGTCGTTGGATATCTCTATGTCTAAACTTCTTAGTATCAGATTCAGTAAGTATAATTTGTCCCTTATTCTCTTGAATATCTGATGATATCTGCTTTCTAGTTCCAATATCATTTCCATCCACTGAAATATGATTCATTGTCAGATCTTGCAGGATTTGATCTTGTTGTAAAGCAGAAAAGAACTGAAAATTTTGATATGGAAACATCTCGTTCAGGATTCTCAAATCAGTCCTTATGCACTGAATGGAGTTCTGTAAAGAAAAAGATATGATTCTTAGGGTTCCCATATATTTTATTATGAGCTGGCTGGCCCTCAATGCTACTATTGTCTACAATATCTCTATAAACTAATAGATGCGGGGGAAGACCCACCACTAAAATCTTGACAAATTTGTGCACTTACTGGCCTGCATTGATTATGCCCGCTTAATATTAAGTTAGCTTTTTGTTTTAAAACATAAACTTAATCAGTGAATTAAATGCACTATATAAGTGTATAATTCTTGTGAGCCCACCTCAAGTTTGGAGAATTAAAAAAAAAAAGAAAATAGTGTTCTAAATAAACAAAAAGTTATGAAAAGATATCGCTATGGCGATCACGTTATGCAGAGCACATCTCGACAAATTTTAACTCTGAATCAATAAGTTTTGAATATGTTTATAAACAAACTAGTCATTGGGGGTTAAGAGTTAGACTTTCTTTAAAAACTTAGATAGTGAAAGGCCCCTGATCAACATGAATCAAAGTACAGTGACCTAATCACAAGACAATACAAAGCAAAAGAATTTCCTGAGTAATAAACGAGTGAACCACATTTGGCCACGTTGCTCTTGAAATATACAGTACCAAATCACGCCATTTGTCGCATTCTAGTTGGCGGAACTCAAAGATTAATTAAAAACAACTAAATCCGAACGATTATAAATAGAGGGCTAAAGGGGAAGATGTTTTCCAAACCTTCACCTATCCCCTCTCTATCCCAAATCCGTCCAACCATATTGTGGCAAGAAAACTGCCCTAAAGACCCACCAAACCCTAGTTTTACACTTGAAAAAGGCTCATATATACAAAGCTTCTAACTTAACGAACAACTTTGATTGAGGAATACCCAGGCTTTAGAGGCATTTTTCCTCTTAGAATTATTCAAGGAATCTTTGGATATTCAAGAGATGAGTAACTAATTAATACTTTCATTTCCTTTCAAGCATTCATTAAGTTTTCATAAAATGAATATGGATTTTGATGCATTATCGTTATGTAAAGAAAGATTGATTTATTACATTTATATTGCTAGTTAATGTTCTACCCATCTTGCTTTGCTATGTTGCTTGCTATGTGGTATGCTATGTGGCACTTCCTCATGCAAGAAGCCGCCTAAAGATACCCAAGTGGGTAATAAATAGAACGGTAGCTTGTCTTTGTGCTTCTTTGTGGTCTATGTGGGAATTCCGGTAGTCAACTGGAATTCAATTGTGGATCTATTTGAATTGATATAAATTTTATGTGCACCATAGGTAGTAATTTAATTAGTGATATGACTTTCTTGTACATCTAAAAGCTTTGTGAAATTCATGACTTTCTTGAACTTGTGATTAAAAAGATTTCCTTAAAAAAAAGGTGAATCAAAGGACTTTGTTACTCGCTGAGTATATTATACTCACTCCCGTTTTCTCACCAATCTGGTAGGTGATTAAACATGGTATTTACCAAGCAAGCCGAGAGTTGGAGCATGCCCGTAGAAGGAAGTAAAATTGTGCACCTAGAAGGGAACCAGTCTTTAGAGTTAAGAGAATGCACTTTGGCCCACCTCTCTATGGATATATAGATATATATATGTGGCTTATCATATATAAGATAAGGAACAATTTGTTCATTTTGTACGTCTTATCTCGACTATTCATGGGAAAGCTTCCGCTAGTAATATTGGAAAATATAGAGGGGGCGTGAGAGAAACTAATTTTCTTTTCCAATATGAAATTTCATATTCAATTTTCAACTTTGAATATCATAATTTGTTCTTTTTTTTTTGACACATCTAGCCTTAGCTCATTTGCTTAGGATGTTAAAGGCTGAGGCCTTGAGATTTAGAGGTCTTAAGTTCAATTCCTCCTATGTGGGGGTTTTTCTACATTTTATTGTAATTTTTAGTCCTTTGTATAGGGGTTTCTATACTTGTGGTCCTCTGTACGGGGTTTGTATTCTTGTGTTTTATTTACATTGTTCTTCAATAGGACATATCCTATATGCACTTGTAGGACATATCATATGTGCACTTATACTGTTAAGATGGAGTTTGTAATAGAGTACTTTAAACCCAAAAAAAAGGTCCATTTTTTAATGTTTGGCTTAAAATTAAGGTTGCTTGTGCAGCAAGGTATATTACGAGTGTAATAATCTATACTAGATTCTCAGCCGTACATTGTATGAGAAGAATACATATCAAATTATTTTAAAAAATAAATAATGAAATTTTATAAATGTTTTTTTTGTATGGTGAAATTTTTTAAAGTTACGTTACCTAGTAAAGAATAATTAATTTTAGCATCAACTAAACAATAATATAATTTTTTTTCTTACCATCTATAGTTTACAACAAATTTTAACCCGATTGTTATTGTTAATGTAAAAAATTATTATATTATTTTTTTACACTAATTTAGATAAATGGCATCATACAAAATAGCTGCTAGTTAGGCAACTACGTGTACTGTGAAAATATTTCCTATTAGAAACCAGTAAAGTCAGATAGCATGAATATATAAAAATTAATAATACATAAAATTAATCATATATATACAATAGTTGTAATTATTAATATTCACTTATGCCCGGAAAAATTAAGAAAAAATTAAAATTATTCAATTAACTTAATCTAACGATATATATGTTTAATTTCTATTAATTATAAACTACAAATCTATATATATACACTTAAAGGTAGGATAGTTTCTATTTCAATTTTTCGCACCAAAAAATACTTGCTAAACTGGGATATCTCATTTTAGCCGTTGGTTTAATCTACTAATATTGGCTATTGATTTCTATTTTACATTTTAATTTTATTTACCTTTTTTAATTTTATTTCTTTTGTTTTATATTGTCACTATATTTTTCAAATTTTAATTCCGATCACCAAATCAAATTTCATTTTATCTAAAAATATCGCTTTTTCTTTATCCGCATTTTCATTCTTTCCTCTAATAGAACTCATTCTTTCTAAGATATTTCTCAAATCTATCTCACTCTACATTTAAACATCCCACTTCCTATCTTAAGCAATTTTATTTTCGATTGATTTTCTTAATTTTTTATTTCAATTTATCTCACACCGTCATATAACTTTCGGATTGGTTTCAATATTCGCCAATGTTCAAAAAATTGAACAAGTCATCTATATATACTTAAAAGTAGGAAGGTTTCCATTTTACTTTTTCCCGCCGAAAAATACTTGCTAAATTGAGGTATCTCATTTTGGCCGTTGGTTTAGTCTACTAATCTTGACTATTGATTTCTATTTTACATTTTGATTTTATTTAAGTTTTTAATTTTATTTCTTTTTTTCTATATTATCACTATAGTTTTCAGATTTTAATTCCAATCACTAAATCAAATTTCATTTTATATAAAAATATCTCTTCTTATTTATCTATATTTTCCTAATAGAACTCATTCCATCTAAGATATTTCTCAAATCTATTTCACACTGCATTTAAAAATTCCTCTTCTTATCTTAAGCAATTTTATTTTCAATTGATTTTCTTAATTTTTTATTTAAATTTATTTCACACCATCAAATAACTTCTAGATTGGTTCAAATATTCTCCAACATTCAAAAAATTGAACCTGTCATTGAATCAGAAAAGTTGACAGTTCAAGGTCATCAGACCGATTTTAATTAAATAATTGAAAGCAGAATTAATTTTTACCTAAAATAATGTTAAAAATTTTTTTTAAGAGCCATAAAAATATGACTTAGACATAGAAAGAGAATCCCACATTAGTTATTTAGTGAAAAGAACTGAAGATCTATACCTATATTAATCTACTTGGAGAAGGGATCATAATAGGGCCTTAACTTATTGGCCTTGAGTTTCCAAAAAGTTCAATTTAAATTTTAATAGATCATTATTGCCAAAAAAAAAAAAGTTTATTATAAACGGGTGAACTGTATCAATTTTTATCTCACACTGTCATATTGTTTTCTGTATTGATTCCAGTGTTTGTAAATTTAAGAAAACTAGACCGGTCATTGAACTGGAAACGCTAATGATTCAAGGTCATGGGACTGATTTTAATTAAATAATTGTAATAAATCCATTTTTACCTAAATTAATGTGGAAAAAGGTATATTCAATTTATAATTTTGTGATCTTTACCGTTTAAAAAAGATTTAAATTTTATTCATTTTTAAGAGCCATTGAAAATGTGACTTTGGAAATAGAAAGGAAATCTCACATTAGTTATTTGGTGAAAAGAATTAAGGATATATGCCTATATTAAACTTCTTGAAGAAGAGTTATACATAATAGGGCCATAACTTATAAGTCTTGAGCTTTCAAAAAGTTTAAAATTTTAATAGATTATTATTGAAAAAAGTTTAATGTGAACCGTATCCCTCTTTATCGTTGGGTCATTTTTTAGACTGGTTTCAGTATTCGCAAATTTTCTTCAATGTTTTTGTTAGGTTTTTTGTGTGCCATTTTTTATTTTCATTAATAAAAGATATCATATTATGGGTAGTACATCTATTGTTTTTCTTTACACACACGTAAACGATCAAATATTATAGTTTAAGGACTATTAGAAATGTGACTTTGGACATATATAGAAAGAGAATCCCACATTAGTTATTTAGTAAAAAAAAATTAGAATATATGCCTATATTAAACTATTTAGAGAAGGGTTATGCAAAATAGGACCTTAGCTTATCGAACTAATTGAGCTTTCAAAAAGTTACAAAATTTTAATAGATTATTATTAAAAAAAGTTTATTGTGAACTAGTGAACCGTATCCATCATCTCACATCTTCAGATTGTTTTTCAAACTCATTATATATAGTATTTGTAAATTTTCTTCAATGTTTCCATTAAGTTTTTTTTATAGATCATATTTTATTTTTATTAATAAAACATATCGTATTACGGGTAGCATCTATATTATTTTTCTTTACACCTATGTAAACTAGCAAATATTATAGTTTCAGGGTCATTGGATATGTACATTGAGAATAGAAAGTGAATCTCACATTGATTACTTAGTGAAAAGAATTGAGGGAGTATGCCTATATTAAGGTACGTGGAGATGGGTTATGCAAATAGGGCCTTGGTTTTGGGCCTTAATTTTCCAAAAAACTTAAAATTTCAATGGATCATTGCCGAAAAAAAAGTTTATTGTAAACCGGTGAACTGTATTTATCTTTACCTCACACCGTCAGATTGTTTTTCGAATTGGCTTCATTATTAGTCAACTCTTGATTTTTCCAATTGAGTTGATCATGACGGTTCTGTTTTTTAAACACTGATTAAATTATGTTAACAGATTAAAATATTTAGTTTGTAGAAATTGTATATTATGAAAAATTAAATATCATTAATATATATTTAAAAAGTTAAAAAAATATCAAACGGGACAATAAATAACATGTACGTTTTGTAGAAAAAGTTTGCGTTCACTCATAACATTTTTATACAGATATATCAAGGGTTATAAACTGAAAAGATCCGAAAGTTATGATCTGTGTTAAAGATGACCAAACAACAAATTATACTATAGATGATGTAATATATGTATTATCGTTCATCATTTATTCTAGCTATGTTTATTGGATTTATTATATTTTCCCATATGCTATACACTGGCAGCCTATAAACTCCAAAAATTTTCTTCAATGTTTTTCTTAGGGTTTTTTGTGTAAACAATGTTTTATCTTCATTAATAAAAGATATCGTGTTACGGGTAGTACTTATATTGTTTTTCTTTATACACATATAAACGATCAAATATTATAGTTAAAATTTTTTCTATACAATCGTATTTAATATATCTTCTTGAATTGCTTATATTATTTGATATTATCATCCCATGTAACGCGCAGGTGAAATAACTAGTTTCAAGATATGTTAGATAATTGGATAGTTAAATTTATTTATAATTTAAATTATCAAATGATGATAATTATCTATTAGTTATTAAATTTAACAATGAATCTTATTTCAAAATAGTGAATGAATACGGCAAAAGTAAATAAAAAATTCTAAAAAAATTGAAAAATTCAGGATACCACACATGTTACCACAATATGAAACAAAATGTCTAAAAAGACCTTACTAAAAAATTATTTGGTGGGAAAACTACGGTACAAAGGTACTGCAGCTCTTTTTATTTAATTAATATATAAATTAAGTATGTAATGCAACAAGATATGTTCTATATGTTATGTATTGATTTGTAGAGGCAAAAAGTTTATTATTAATTAAGTGGCAATGGTGAAAAAATAAAAGATTAGTTGAGTAATGTATAACATATATACGTTGTTACGTACATGAATTACAAATATATAATACCAATCCGACGGGATGGTAGAGGTGAAAGTACAAAGAGTAATGTAAGTAACACATACATTGCTAAGTGTAACATACATATATATGTGTGTGCGTATATATATATATATATATATATATATATCTATATCTCTGTGTGTGTATTACAAAATCAAGTAGTTTTGGAA
>CAVNYN010275155.1:0-35306 GCA_963692815.1 Nyctanthes arbor-tristis | reverse complement strand
AAAGAGTAATGTAAGTAACACATACATTGCTAAGTGTAACATACATATATATGTGTGTGCGTATATATATATATATATATATCTGTGTGTGTGTTACAAAATCAAGTAGTTTTGGAATTAAAAAAAAAAACGAAGATTACATTACATAGTAAGTTTGAGCGGAGTTCTAAAAGTACCCCCCAACCGCACCCCCTCTCCCCCCGTAAAAAAAAGTTGCCTTTAAATATTGGAATTGGAATTCATCACTACTTCCGTTTGCTGAAAAGAAGCGTGATTGAATCTCATTTTTTTTTTAAAGGAACAGCATGGCCAATCAAGCACTTAGCTAGGTCCATATTATATGTACCTGTTTCATTATAAATTTATAATTGTAACAAAAATCATGCATGCTTGCCAAATATCTTCCAGAAATTGCTTCTTTTGTTTAAAGACCCCTTTTGAGTTTTGATATTTTGTTTGGCTTTATCATATAATAATTAATAATAAGATTTCATACAACATAAGTGTCAAGAGAAGGATCTCAAATCTAATAAAATAATTTGGCAAGCATAATTATATTAAGTTTTCTTAACAACTCCGGGAAAGAAGCGAGTTGCTGTACTTTTCCGATTAATAAAGATTTCGTTTTGATAACTAAAGAAATTTGTTTGGATTAGTTTTCTTAAAGACTGTGTCATTTGTTTGTTTTTCATTAATAAAATGAAATTTGGGTAGGTTCTCATATGTAATTAATTTATCTCCATGATACTATCGAAATCGTTTTCAACATTTTTGGAACGTACCGCAAACGTTGCATCCTTCTTTTCCAATGTGATTGATAAGTGTGGCTACTGGTTGCATCTAGCGCGATCCGCAATTGATGGATGAGACCGAATCGATTGGGATGGATTACAGAACAGGATACGTCACGGTTGATGATCACAGAAAGAGACAAAGTAAATTGGAATTAGCATAATGGGGTCTTGTTCTTTAATTTTTTTATTTCTTATTTAAACTATGAAGTATATAATGGTAAGTTTAATATGGATTAACAATAGAAATTGAAAGTGTTAGTGAGTGCATAACGCGACGATAAATGAAATGTTGGGGGTCCTATATGCCCAAAAAATGATGGGGATAAAATTATATAACATTGAAAGATTGGGGAAGTCATATATTGAAAATAAAGAAGTAAAGGTATAATGGTAATCTCAATAGGGGTTAGTAGTGAAAATTGAAAAGTTAGAACAAAAAGTGATATTTGGGATATAATACGACAATAAATTAAAGGTTGAGGGTCTAGTAGGCTAAAAAAGAATGTGAACAAAATTGATTCAAAGTTGATAAATTGGTGACATAGAGTGAAAATTGCCTATTTTTAAAATGCAGATGTTGAAATGGTATCACAGTAACAAATATTCTGACACTCCAAACACTCTAGGGATTATCACAACTTTTGTCCATCTTATTCTTTCACAAATGGTTTGCTTATTTTCTTTATCGATAAAAATCGTATATGGCACAACTTAATTCATCGATATTTATATAGTATTGAAGTTCATTAAGCTTCAACAGGCAACTTGATTTGATTAATACTCAGTACATCAGTTTTAAGATTGATCTATTCAAATAAACCAACATTTTTTTAGGTACATTTTGAATGATAAATTGCACATTAAAAAAATATGAAATCAATAATACCTAAGGACTTGGACTATTACTTTTAGGAACCCTGATCCTTTAAAATAGGGTTTTTTAAACCTGGCGTCCCTAACCTTTTACCTTTTTATGGATTACGTCCTCAATTTTTATTTTTCCTTCTCTACGTCCCCAACCTTTAAAAAAATCTCCTATTTCGTCCCTTGTAAAGGAAACCTTCAAATTCTATAGTTAAAGTTGGGGGCATTTTCGGTAATATACAAAAAATTGATATTTTAATGCAAAAAAATAAAAACAAGAAAAAGGGCCTCCCCCTTCTGCCATTTCTTGTAGCCAAACAGTTGCGCTTACTATCGGAATAGCACCAAGAACGGGAGGGGGGGAGACTCCCCCCTTTGCTGCCATTTCTGTCAGCCTCTTGCTACAAGAATGGCAGAAAGGGAAGGAGTATCTCCCTGTTCTTGCTGCCATTCTGGCAGCAAGCACAGAAGGAGAGACTTCCCCCCTTTGCTATCGTTTTATGCAGTGCTCGCTGTCAGAAACGGCAACAAAGGGAGGCAGTCTCCCCCTATGCCGCCATTTCCAGTATAGCAGGGGGGAGACTCTCCCCCTCCCTTTGCTGTTCGAAACGGCAGCAAGGGGGCAGGGGAATCTCTCCCCTTCCTTTAGCAAGCACAGCTGCCATTTAGTAGAAGGGAGAGCCCCCTTTTTTTTCCTCCTTTTTTTGCTTTTATTTTTATTTTTTTACATTAAAATATCAAATTTTTGTATATTACTGAAAATGCCCCTGACCTTAACCGTGGAATTTGACGATTTCCGTCACCAGGGACAAAATTAGGGATTTCATTAAAGCTTGGAGACGTACAAAAGGAAAATAAAGGTTGGGGACATAATCCTTAAAAAGGTGAAAAGTTGGGTACGCTAAGTTTAAAAAACCCTTTAAAATATAAACCTTATTGAAATGTGGTGGACAAAATAATATCTCACACAATAAAAAATGGAAGAGAATATTGCTTAAACCTTACTTTATTAACTCGACTGATGGACCGCAAACTGAAATACAAAGTCATCATCTATTAAATATTACCTCTAGTTCAACAAAGATAGTCCTATATATATTTTTTTTTCATATCCGTCCCAAAATATATATATTCTTTTTTCATATCCGTCCCAAAATATATATCACATTCCTCTTAAAAATATATAGTTGAAATACTACCTCAATTCCATAAAGATAGCCATTTTCTTACTTTCATGGAGTTAAAAAAAGGGGGTTCAATTAATAGTGTTGAAAAAATAAATTTACTATCATTTTCCTATTATACCATTTTTATTTATTAATTATCCAACTTTGACAACTTTATTTTGTTGATAATAATGCACATTAAATAGCAATATATAAGTAAAAAAGTAATTCTAGAAATTAGTTGGTCATTTTGAATTAGTTGTGTATATTCAAATAGTGGATTTCAAAGCCTACAGACACCCAATACATGATGACAACTAAGCATACTTATTCATGTCAGATAAACACGTCTCTCTATAATAATTATTGTAAGAAAATAATGTCAACTATTTTTTTAATGCCCGGGGGCACGACTGCCATGAATCATTTAGTCCAGTGGTCAAGCCTTCAACCATCCGCATCATCCTGATCACTCTCTTAGTCCATGCATTCCCCAACCGCAATTCACTAGGCCTCAGTTAAACGCCTACTCCGTTATCTACACGGAATGATTGGTCATGGCCTTTTCCTCCACAAGAACTCGCCCTTCACACTGCATGACTTCTCTGATGTTGATTGGGGTGGCAATATCATTGATAGTACGTCCACGAGAGTATTTATCATCTTTCTTGGCTCCAATCCCATTTCCTGGAGTTCCAAGAAACAACCAATTATAGACCTTTCCTCTACTGAGGCCGAGTATCAATTTATTAATTGCGTCAAAAACTTTTGAACTCACTTGGTCTACTTAATTACTGAGCTAGGATTCAGACCTACCTGCCATGCCAATCACATATTGTGACGACATCGGTGCTACATATCTATATGCATGCTAATCCTGTTTTCCACCCCTGGATAAAGCATATTGCACTTGACTTCACTTTGTTCAAGTCAGGTTGCTCACGTCTCCTCTTCGGACCAACTCACTCACGGTCTTACAAAGCAAATCACTGCAGGTTCCCAGTTGTCTGTCATTTGAAGCAAGATTTGCGTTCTTCCATCCTCCATCTTCAGAGCACGTATTGGGAAATGATTTATTTGTTGAGTCACTTGTGTTGTAAATAACTTATTTTTTATTAGGTTGATGATTTGTAGATATCTTGTACTCATTATTATTATCTATATTATTTGCATTGAGCCGTAATGTAACTAGGAGTAGTCTGTATAAGGCTAACTTCTACGCATGTTCTCTCTCTCTCTCTCTCTCTCTCTCTCTCTCTCTCTCTCTCTCTCTCTCTCTCTTATATATATATATCTATCATAATTTTGAGTGGCATGAAATTAAGCCTTTTACTCAAAATTCCTCATTCTCTACCGTTGTCTCTATTTCGTAGCAGCCCTGAGGGTATTTACTTAGTCGTGTGTGTAGTCCTATTAGTATTAGCTATAATTAACAAAATTCTTGATATCTGCATTAGGTTTTTTTTTTTTTTTTTAAATTATTATTATTATTTTTTTTGGGGGGTGTAATTTTCGTTCCATCAAGTTCCAACTACTTTCTTTAGTTACAGTAAGATTAGCTGATCCTTTCTGCGCTAGGTTTTTGATGGAATACATTCTCTCTTTCCAACTGCGGGGAACTAGGCATTTTTTATGTCACAAAGCGCAGCAGAACCATATATACGGCATGTTTTTCCCCACGGCATGTTTTTCCCCTAGCATGAAGTTATTATAAGAGCGCCTATGAATTATTTTACTGTTAATAGTACAAAGCCTAAAGGGATATTAATTGTTAGTTGAGTCAATAAAGTTTAATCAAGGAGAACTCTTTCTAGACTTTGTTCTTATGCTTCAAGAGAATTTGCTCATGTATAACTACCACGTAAGATGACTAACTGATTCACTTGTGCATTTTGATTGAGTTTACCGGGAGTGTATATATTGCAGCTAATCAACAGTATGAATTGATCAGAAAAATAGCATAAATGGTGTTCAAGCTGGAGTTATTGAGTACTCAAATTAACATAAGATATATATATATATATATATATATTCAACAGCAGAAATTTACTAAAGTATATATATGTAAGTATATACATACATATAAAGTAGCACACTTGAAACAGTCTGAATACACTCAATCTATAAGAGATTTACCCAATTAAAGAGTTTTGAGAATTTAATATATACATACATACGTATATATGTGTGTGGTGAAGCTCATAGTGTGTTTTACATACTTACCTAAGAGATTTCACGACCGAAACTAAATAATGTTGGTCAGTTTTTCTTGCAGCATCGATAATTCACCGTAATTGAAGTTCGGGGCCTGAAAAAAGTTATATGAATGAGCAAGAGAAGGTAAGTATGGATATCAAAATGACACCCTAGTCTTGCGAGATATACATTTGTACCTCACAGTGAATTCCACAGACTGATCCTTGATTTGCTTTGGAAGAAACACAGTTTACAACTTCAAACCCGCTGCCAATCAATTCTTTCAGTACTTTAGAGAGGGCCAACTCTTCCAATTTGAAACTGCTGTCGATTAGAATTTCCACACCATTTTGGCATGGATGAACTTGGACAAGAGTAGGCAAATAACCGGAGGAACTTATTTGGATCTAAGGCTCTTTAGCTTGTCCCTACGAGAACGTAGTTCCCCTATACTCTTGCATAGCTGTTATGTAATTTATCGTCCCTTGAACTTGATCTGATATCGAACTCTTACCCTAGAACACATGAACACAAGAATACGTATTTTTGTACATAAAATAAATAAATAAAAATATGAAATCTTGTTCCCCCCAATAACCTAGGAGTCTGCCAGCCTAGGTAAATCCTTTAGTTTATTGTTGGATCTTTTATGTTGGATATTCAAACAATTAAAACAAATCCTTAGCAATTTTTGTTTAGTTAATTACATATCCTCCCGATTTTCCGTTTAAATAATATGGGAAAAAATAAGGAAGGAAATATGAGTCGTAGTTCACAATTTGAGTTCACCTTCTGATAATCTAGAGGAAGGAGTGATCGAAGAGAAGCGTAGAGATTGGCCAGTTGTTGTCTTCTCTGTCGTTCAATTTCTCTATGCATAAACTTCTTAATATCAGATTCAGTAAGCATAATTTGTCCCTTATTCTCTTGAATATGTGATGATATCTGCTTTCTAGTTCCAATATCATTTCCATCCACTGAAGTATGATTCATAGTCAGATCTTGCGGGATTTGTTGTTGTTGTTGTAAAGCAGAAGAGAGCTGAAAATTTTGATATGGAAACATCTCGTCCAGGATTCTCCTATCAGTCTTTGTGCACTGAATGGAGTTTTGTAAAGAAAAAGTTATGATTCTTAGGGTTCCCAAATCTTTTATTATGGGCTGGCTGGCCCTCAATGCTGCGATTGTCTGCAATATCTCTATAAACTAAAAGATACGGGGAAAGACCCACCAGTTTGACAGATTTATGCACTTACCTGCACTGATTATGCCCGGTTAATATTAGGTTAGCTTTTTGTTTTAAAACATAAACGTAATCAGTGAATTAAATGAACTATATAAGTGTATAATTCTTGTGAGCCCAAGTCACGTTTGGAGATTAGGAAAAAAGTAGTGTTCTAAATAATCAAAAAGTTATGAAAAGATATTAGTTCTGCAAGGGCGACCACGAACGTTATGCAGAGCACATGGTTACAAAAAAATATAAGAACCTCGTATGGATTTAGAAATCCAAAGTTTAGTTTACTCAAGTGTGGTCTATAATGGTCTCTATATAAGGTGGTTTCTATAGCAAATTCAAGAAAAATCACACTTTGAGACGACATATAATAATGCTTAATAAATACATACTTAACAGAACGCGTTTGGTTCATCCTATTGGTTTGGCTCATACGAAATAAGTATCAATGTTAGAATCTCAACGAATCCCCAATTCTACCTTTTTTAGAATTATTCTGGTTAATTTAGAACCGAAAAGATATCCTTAAATCTCTGAAATTGTATAAGTGGCAATTAGTTTCTTATCATTCAATGAGCATATTGTATTTCAAAAAAATTGAGGGCAATATAATCCTTACGTAAGGGTCATCCTATCCAACTTTTAGGCATTAAGGTATGCCTCAAGCTAGATGATTATTATAAGAGATTTCCAACATAGCATAAGATTCTCGTTCTTGAAAATCCACACTTTTCCAAACCTAGAAAACGGATGGAATTAAACTTGATGTGGGCCAAAAAATACTTGGGGCTAAATGTCTAATAGAAAGAATTTTTTAACATAGTCGAATAGTCCCATTTTTGGAAATTTTCTACATAAGCCTCTATATTTTGTAAGATATTTTTAGGAGATATCTCTAAATATTTTCTAGATATTTTTGTATGATGAGTATCTAAGATATTTATATGGAGAATTCTAGATAATAGATTGCACCCATTGGATTAAGGGAGTGGTGGCAAAATCCTTGTCATTGGTTAAAGAGGTGTAGTTAGTATAAATATGAGAGTTTTGAATCCATTTTTAATAAAGTGAACCACCAAAGTGAAAAGATGAAATGTGAAAGAGTCCTCTTATAATATTTGTTTCATTAACTTCTTTCTTTTTTGAAGCATTAGAAATTTATTTTTATTTTCAAAAATATATCTATGGTGGATAGTTGATATAATACTATCTTCTAATTAATTATACACGAGCAATTCTAAGGAGACATGAAAAGGAGAAATTATTAGGTGACATTCTCATGCGGCACACATTCATTGGGTAATGATTACATGGCTACTTTTTCATCATCCAATATAAGTGAACCACATAAGAATGTCACTAAATAATGTCTCTTTTTCATATCCCCTTAGAATTTTTCATAATGTACACTACCAATTGTCCTTGATTTAAATACGTCGGTACTTGACAATATAATATTAGCTAAAGGAATTTTTTACAATGCCACTATAAAGCACTATAGAGGTTTCATAGTTTAATTACGGTGTAATCCAATATAAGTGTACCACATAAGAATGTCACTAAATAATGTCTCTTTTTCATGTCCCCCTAGAATTTTTCATAATGTACACTACCAATTGTCCTTGATTTAAATACGTCAGTACTTGACAATATAATATTAGCTAAAGGAATTTTTTACAATGCCACTATAAAGCACTATAGAGGTTTCATAGTTTAATTACGGTGTAACTTTAATGAGAAGGGGTTAAACGTCACCAATTGATAATATCCTGTACATAGTAAACATAGTAAAATGGTTGAAACTATGAAAAATCTAATGATTAAAGGTGTTATGCCGCAATTACTATAAAGGAAAGTGTAACGACAGGGGGTGCAAGTTTGCTCATAGGGACCACGAGTTGAGGAGGGGTAAGAGCCCTACCAACAAGAAAAAATCTGCAAGATATTTTTTAAGGATGGCTGGTGCCCCTACAAGGCTGCTTGCTAGTACCTAAAGATCATCACCGACATTGCCGGCAAATTCTAGACTTGTGGAGACAAATTGCACCGCCATTCTTGAACAATCTAGAGCAGCAACTTGCAAATACAAAATGAAAGAAGGACAGCCGACATTGGAGAAAAATTCTAGAGAATTTGAGAGGCAATATGATCGCCACCAATTTTTAGAAGAATCTAGGAGGATTGAGGCATGGATTCCACCGATATTGTTTGCCTATAAATACCCACTACCCCCTTTGCATGTGAGTGCATGAAAATCAAGAGTGAAAAGTGAGGTACAAAGAGTGAGGACTGGTCGTGTGAGGAGGGAAAGGGAAGTAGTGCATAGTGAGAGAAAGAAGCAAGCTTTTGTGTATTTTGTCCAAGTTTTGTATCAATCTTTTGTTAATAAAAGTCTTGCTTTTTTTCAAATTCTTCAAGTGGTATCAGAGCCACGTCAAGCAAGTCGAGCAAGGGCTTTGCAAGTTGAGAAGTGGGTTGGTTGAGTGCCTTGTGCTTTCCAAGAGTACGGCAATTAAGGGGAGGTTATCAGGCATTGAAGATTCGTGCACAATTTGAGGTTGATAAGCTTATTAAAGCTTGCTTGGTTACAAGGAGGTATCCAAATCACGATGGCAGACCCACAAGCAATAGGTAGGATGAAGAAACTCAATAATCAAAATTATACCACATGGAAGACCTATATAGAGTCCTATCTCCAAGGTCAAGACTTGTGGGAAACTGTTGGCGGAGAAGAGGTGACTCCACCAGACAATGCAAGTGCTCTAAGGAAACAGAAAATCAAGGCGGGAAAGGCGTTATATGCACTCAAGACAATAGTTGACGAAGAGCTGTTGAAGTATATAAGGGACGTAAGCACTCCAAAGTATGCGTGGGATACCCTAGCAGCGCTGTTCTCCAAAAAGAATGAGTTTAAGTTGCAGCTTCTCGAGAATGAGTTACTGTCAGTGAAGCAGGGGAAAATGACGGTATGCGAGTGCTTCAACAAGGTAAAGTCTCGCTGTCGCGAAATCTTCGAGCTAGATTCAGATAGTAAAGTCCCAGAGTCTAAAATGAGAAGAATAATTATCCATGGATTGAGACCTAAGTTTAGGGGCATTATTGCCGCAACAAAAGGTTGATCAGAGCAACCCTCTCTGATCAATCTTGAAAGTTTGCTGGCCGACCAAGAAGCGTTAACCAAGCAAATAGTAGAGGTCTCATTAAAGAAAGAAGAGAAGGCTTTATTAAGCTATAAAAAGAAAGAGCAACCACGTCAAGCTAACAGAGAAAAGAAAGGAGGAAACAGAGACTCTGAGGTAAGAGGAGTATCACGAGATCGCGACAAGAGAGGTCATCAACCCAAGAGATATAAGAAGGGCCCGTGTTATGTCTGTGGTAAACAAGGCCACTATGCCAAAGAATGCCGGTTAAGGAAAAATATAGCAGAAGGGAATATGGCAACCGCCAATGAGCGAGATAAATACAACAATGAAGAACAGTGGGATGTTGAGACATCCACTGCAATAGTTGAGGAGGCTCAAGAAGAGAAAACTAAGTCAAGCCAAGAAGAAGAGACGGCATTGGCAGCAGTTGTCTGTAGATGAATAAATTATGAGAAAGATTGGATAGCTGACTCAGGCTATTCAAATCATATGACAGGAGATAAAAAGAAGTTGCACAACACGACAAAATATAAAGGAGGCCGGATGGTGGTAACTGGAAATAACTCAAGATTGCCAATAGCCCATATTGGCAAGACGGTTATCATACCGCGATTCAGTCCTAGTCAGGTACAGTTGCAAGACATTTACCATGTGCCAGGCTGAAGAAGAATTTGCTGTCAGTGGCGCAACTCACGACTTCAGGTAACTTCGCTCTCTTTGGACCTGAAGATGTAAAGGTGTATCGAAATATCAAGATCTCAGTTACACCTGTCATGGCGGGACAAAGATTAGAGTCTATCTACGTAATGTCAGCAGTGTCTGCTTACATAGACAAGACTCAAAAGGATGAGACAGAGATTTGTGCACGCCAGACTAGGACATGTGAGCTATCATACACTAAAGGTAATGATGAAGAAGTCAATGCTCAAGGGTCTCCTTCAGCTCAAGATAAGAGATGGCACGGTATGTGCTGGTTGTCAATATGGTAAAGCACATCAGGTACCATATGAAAAGTTGGGCTATAGAGCAAAGAAGCCATTGGAGATGGTACATTTTGACGTGTTTGGACCAGTCAAGCAACCTTCAATTCAAGGCATATGCTATATGGTGACATTCATCGATGACTTTTCAAGGTATGTTTGGGTTTTCTTTACAAAAGAAAAGTCAAAGGTATTTGTAAAATTTAAAGAATTCAAAGAAAAAGCGGAAGGAGAAGTCAGAGATAAAATTCGGTGCCTTCGAACAGATAATGGGAGAGAATACACATCAGGAGAATTCTCCCAATATCTAAGAGAACAGAAGATCGACCATCAGCTTACATGTCCAAATACCCCATAGCAGAACGATGTAGATCAAAGGAAGAATCACCATCTTGCTGAAAAATGTTGAACCATGATACACGCAAAGAACGTGCCAGCAAGGATTTGGGAGAATGTATGAAGACAGCCGCAAATGTGATCAATAGCTGCCACAGCCAAAGATGGGATTCATGTCACCATTTGATAAATTGTGGAAAATTAAACCCACAGTTAGTCACTTTAGAGTCTTTGGCTGCGTCTGCTATGTGTTTGTGCCTAGCCACTTACAGAGCAGGTTTGATAAGAAGGCGATCAGATTCATATTTGTGGGATATGACATCCAGAGAAAAGGATGGAAATGTTGTGATCCGACTACTAATGAGTGCTACACCTCCCGCAATATGGTATTCGATGAGGCATCTTCTTGGTGGACACCACAGAAAGTGGAACTACCAGATTCAAAGGAGATTGAGGATAAAATCTAGGAAAGGATAGAGAAACTTCCAGAGATGCAAGAAACTCCTGAAGAAATTGAAGAAATAGAACAGCCAGTTCGTGAGGAAGACTCTCCAAGGACATCTCAAACTACTTGGCAAACTAGTGTGCGTCAAGAAACACAGGAGACAGCTAGATAGATAACAACAGAAGAGACTAGACCGAGCCAACAAGAAGAGGTTGAAGTGTCACCAAGTCCTCAACCACATCTTAGGAGATCCACCAGAAAAAAAAAAAAAAAGCCAAACACCAAGTATGCCGATGTAGCAATAGAAGAAGATGTAGGTGTAAAAGAGCCAGAGACATTTGAAGAAGCAACTCAGCATGACGAGTGGAGAAAAGCAATGAGCGAAGAAATCATGGCTCTAAGGCAAAGTGAGACATGGGATTTGGTATCTAAACCAGATGGAGTTAAACCTATAACATGCAAATGGGCGTATAAGATAAAAAGACGACTTGATGGACCAATAGAGAGATACAAGGCTCGGTTGGTGGTTCGAGGATTCTCGCAGCAATATGGGCTAGAATATGATGAGACATTTAGCCCAGTGGCCAAGATCACTACAGTAAGAGTGCTAATAGCACTGGCTGCTAGCAAAGCTTGGAGGCTATGGCAGATGGATGTGAAGAGTGCATTTTTGCACAGCAAGCTTGATCGAGAAATATACATGGAGCAGCCTAAGGGATTTTAAGATAAGGAGAATCTAGGCCACATATGTAAACTAAAGAAAGCTCTATATGGGTTGAAGCAGGCACCACGAGCATGGTATGGTAATATAGTAGAATTCTTGGTTCAATGTGGATACTCAGTGGCACTAGCTGATTCAAGCCTCTTTGCCAAGGCACAAAATGGGAGACTAGCAATAGTGCTAGTATAGGTGGACGATCTTATCATCACTTCAGATGCTGTGGAAGAAATCTAACAAACAAGAAGAAATCTGTCTGTGAGGTTTTAGATGAAAGAGCTTGGAGAGCTAAAAGAAGAGCTGATGGGCTATTCCTGTGCCAACAAAAGTATGCCAAAGATCTACTGCACAAGTTTGGGATGGCCGATTGTAAGCCTATATCAACCCCAATCTAGGTAAACTCCAAGCTCTGTGCCAAAGAAGGCAAAGACCTGGAAAACCCAACCATCTACAGGCAGTTAGTTGGGAGTCTAATTTATCTGACGCTGACATAGCCAGACATTGCGTATGTAGTGGGAATAGCAAGCCGCTTTATGGAAAAGCCAAAGAAGCCACACCTTGAAGTAGTACAGTAAATATTAAGGTACGTAAAAGGAACCATTGATTACGGTCTACTTTAGAAAGAAAATAAAGATTGCAAGGTTGGTGTCTATTGTGACGCTGACTATGCCGGATGCCGAGATACAAGAAGATCAACTACAGGGTACATGTCTAGCCTTGGCACAACTGCAGTATCGTGGTGTAGCAAGAGGCAACCTACTGTATCTTTGTCAACAGTAGAAGCAGAATACAGAGCAGCGGCAATGGCAGCTCAAGAGAGTACATGGCTAATACAATTACTAAAAGATCTACATCAGCCAGTAAGCTATGCGGTGCAACTATATTGCGATAATCAAGCAGGTATTCGCATTGCAGAAAACCTAGTATGTCATGCAACGACAAAAATGTTGAAGTGCACTATCACTTTGTGAGAGAAAGGTGCTCAAAGTTGACATCGATTTAAAGCACATGAACACTGAAGAACAGGTTACGGATGTCTTCACCAAACGACTCAATGTTTCAAAGTTTGAACAATTTCGAACATGCTTGGGAATGACGCAAAGAGAAGACTTGAATGTCGACGCTGAAGGGAAGAATTGAAGATCATCACCGACATTGCTGGCAAATTCTAGACTCGTGGAGAAAAAATTGCACCGCCATTCTTGAACAATCTAGGGCAGCCGATATTGGAGAAAAATTCTAGAGAATTTGAGAGGCAATATGATCACCACCAATTTTTGGAAGAATCTAGGAGGATTGAGGCATGGATTCCAGCGACGTTGTTTTCCTATAAACACCCACTACACCTTTGCATGTGAGTGCATGAAAATCAAGAGTGAAAAGTGAGGTACAAAGAGTGAGGAGTGCTCGTATGAGGAGTGAAAGGGAAGTAGTGCATAGTGAGAGAAAGAAGCAAGCTTTTGTGTATTTTGTCCAAGTTTTGTATCAATCTGTTGTTAATAAAAGTCTTGCTTTCTTTCAAATTCTTCAGTACCAACATAAGGAGCATATTACCAATGTTTGCCCGGGCAGATGACCAATGTTAATTTCCTTGTTGAAAAGAAAACATACCCATCAACAAAAAAATGATACGAGATGGAGATGTGTTCTGATCAAAACTCAAGTGCAATAGTTGAAATAATTAAGAATTAAGAAGAAGATCTCGTTTATTAGGGTTGATGAGATCTTTCCATGTCCCCCAATGCTACGGTTACCTACAATATCTTTGACTAATCAGTAGATAAAGAGATACATACAGCAAGAAAAGACCCCCACCACTATAATTATATTCCTAACTAATTATTTTGCATAAGCACATGTATATTGATTCTGTTAATTATATCCAAAAGCAAATTAATCAATTAGTGGACACATGATCAAGTAGACCACAATTTTTATCTACCAATCAAGGCGCTAGATGCCAAAGTCAGTAGTCAATGTTAAAAAATTGTATTATTTAGGAAATGAAAATTAGGGGAGTACTGGTGAAAGTTGATGGCATAAAGAGACATGTTTGACGCACATAGTAAAAAGCATGGTCGGTACATGTTTGGTGAATTGAAAAAACTTACAAAAGAATCTATTTATGGCCGAGAAATGATATTTGTACACATAAAGTGTAGAATTTTTGTACACACCCTCTTATATAGATCGGAAGTGTCATTTTCTTTGAAATCATAACTTTTGAGGGGTGTGAGCAAATTCATATGGGTATGTATAAAAGTTATACACTTTGTGTCTACAAATAGCACTTCTCATTTATAGCCTTCTGGGTGTGCATGTTACTTTGATTCAAAAACTTTCTTTTTTAAAGCTCCCGAGAGGCAGTTGGACTCCAATTTTGGGGGGACTAAAGGGGAAGAACTAGAAATTTACAAATTATTTCTGTTAATTTTAAATATAAATTGCTCAAAACATTTACATTGCATATCCGTTGTGATTGATCAACTCGAGTTCTCTCTTTGTCAAGAGAGAGGGGATTAAGACGTTAGGTCAGATTAGATGGATCAAGAGCCGTGTTCGGGATTGGTAGATTGTATTGCAAAAAATTCTCTCTAGTTTCTTTGATTTAGGCAAAAAGGCTTCTCCTAAATGGCACCCTAGTGCCTATATTTATAGATGAGCTCCGGGGTCCTTTGGGAACATGTTCAGTTCAGACAAGAGCTTTGCTTAGTATATGTAAAAGTATATGTTCTCAGTTCTTGTCTTAATAACGGCCATCAAATGTCAACCGTCTCCCGTGTTATCCACGCGCTCCATCCTAAAGAGACATGTTTGACGCACATAGTAAAAAGCATGGTCGGTACGTGTTTGGTGAATTGAAAAAACTTACAAAAGAATCTATTTATGGCCTTCTGGGTTTGCATGTTACTTTGATTCAAAAACTTTCTTTTTTAAAACTCCTAAGAGGCAGTTGGACTCCACTTTTGGGGGGACTAAAGGGGAAGAACTAGAGATCGGAAGAGCGTCGTGTTAATTTTAAATATAAATTGGTCAAAACATTTACATTGCATATCCCTTGTGATTGATCAACTCGAGATCTCACTATGAATGTTATCTTGCTATCAAATGGCTTATCAAGGATAAGGTAGCTTTGGTGTTTCTAGTTATTTGAAATTTTTTTTTTTTGGGGTGGGGGTGGGGTGCGGTGGGGGTTATGAAAAAGAAGAGGCACCAGGGCTACAACTTTTAATTATATTGACCTTAATGTATTTCAAATATTCTAGTGAAAACCTTTGTAAAAGAACACAAGACTTGAAATGCGCATGCACCCGAAAATGATCATCAGCTTGTGCAAATATTCTAATTAATCCTCTCCTCAATTGCAACTTTTGCAAGAGCGCCTTCAGAATACTCATACATTATACATATGCAATTTTGCATACGTTCACAACCTCTATATTCACTTAATTTGTGTTTGATAGGTATTAGCAGACACATTCTAACTCAAAACAGATTTTTTTAATTTATTTTTTTTTGGTGGGGGGGGGGGTTGGGTGTAAGGAAATGCAAAGTAGAACTTGGTCCCCATCACAACTTAGCAATCTATTCCTAATTTAAAATAGAAAGTAATTTTGTGAAAATGAGTGTTGGATGTGTAGTAAACAGGGTTTCCATATGGTATGTCGACATTTAATTGACTAAATTCAACTTTTGAAATGCATTTATTGGTTGAACAAAAGTCATGTTAGTTGTATCAACAATTTCATATCGTCATCATAATTATACCTTGATAACTGATGGAATCAAGAAATAATCGAAAGTGTAATTAGTCGAAATTTGATGACTCCCAACCAAAATACTAGAATTTTTTAATTTAATATGTCAAACGGTAAACCCCTACCTCTGCCAATCCTTGATGATGTTTGAAGACAATGTCAAGTACATTCCCCTCCTCAGTTTTTCTTTTTGCTTTCATTGGTTGGAGATCAGGCTTGGCCCCTTCCTGAGTTGTATCTTTGTATTTTATGAATAACAAGTGGTGGCACTGATTTTAAAGACATGTCAAGTACATTCCCTCTTTTATTTGTCGCTACTAGGCGTTTTTGTCATGGCATTGATTTTAAAAAAAAAATGTCAAGTACCTTCCCTCTTTTATTTGTTGCTATTAGGCGTTTTCGTGTAGTTTGCTATATACTAGGTAAACCACGTCGATGAAAAACCCTGGAGCATTAGGACTCATTAGAATGTTTACTACTCCAATCTCATATAAAGAGTTGATGTTCAAAATAATTCATGAAGAGATGCGAAAAATAACGAAGAAGAACACACCGATTCGTACTGATGTGAAGCCATGCAGCCTGGTTCTTGTTTGCAGAAGCATGCGGCCACATGGTTCAACCAATTTTTTTTTTTTTTTGACTTCTTCCTTTTAACAAATACTAGTTGTATACTTGTGCGTTGCGTGGAGTAGAATAATTAGTAAAAAAAAAAAGGGCGGTAATTAGAAAAACTAAATAATCACAATTTTATTCCATATTACTTACTCATATACATATATTACTAATATATATAAACAGAATCAATCATATCTAGAAAGGAGATTAGTTACCATAAACGAAAGAAATATAATGAGCAATTGTCATAACACTGCCATCACTCATTTCACTATTCACATTTGTGGTTGATTGGGTAAATCGAAATGCTACATACAGAGATATTTATTTATTTATTTTGAAACATAGATATTTAATTATTTAATTGCTTTAATTGCTGCATAGAGCAATTTCAATATTCAAATTATAACATATCAACTCATAATTTGTGTTAAATACTGAAGTCAACAAATGAGGCATAATTAACATGTTACTTGTACCATTTTGAAGTTAAGGAATTACAGGAAAAAATTTACAAAATTAAACCAATTCGCAAGTAACAATCAAAGTGCAATATTGTATGCCATTTTTTCTCTTCATTCTTCTCTTCCTTTTATCTTTTCTTCTTTTACTACACCTAAACAAAATCCAAAATACAACATAAAATACAAAAAACCAACGCAAACCTCATCATTAAGAGTAAGAAAGAGAAGCAAAAAAAAGAAAAAGAAAAAAAGAAAAAAAAAAGAGAGAGAGTAAGAAATAAATTTCTTACTGTTGGTTATCTCACTCATGGGCACTCTCGAACCAGAGTTTCAAGAGCCACTAAATAAGCTATTCGTTGATAAGGCATGCACAATATTTTCCAAAGTAACCCCACGTAACTTCTTTGTCCTGTACGAACAGATTCTGAAAAAAAATTGAAGAACATACACAGAGCATATATAAATTGAGATAAATTGTAATAAAAAATAATTTGAGAGAAATGGGAATATGGTTTTAATATACTGTACAATAAATGATTGAAGCAAAAGTAATAATAAGATATAAAATTACAAATATAATTGAATAAGCTTACCTTTTTCATCTTGTGGCCTTCCCCTTCTGTTAGAAATTACAGTGATTTGCTTAACTTCCTCATTGGAATTTAATATGTCTAATGGATGCGAATAACATAAAAACAATAAGACGTCAATATAAATACGATAATCAATATCCAAATTACCATTAATTATACTTCTTAAGATGTATTGCATTGAGCTATTCCCTTCAAATAAAGACATTAATTCAAGAAAGCTCGAAAAATGTAGAATTCAATGATGTTAGCTACATACAGATAATACAAATTAAATGGATGAACAATTGAATTCATAATAAGACGTTCAATGTTAATAATCATGAAGCTCCTACCAAACCAATAAACCACCAAAAATCTTAATTACATGATTGTATAATTACATTACACTTCATATAAGATAAAATCAAAGAAAGAGACGGTGACAGGTGAACCCAGTTTAAACTTTAAATCACAATAAGTCATGACACGAAGTTTTGCAATGGCTGTTTAGATAGACTCTTTATTTACTTTTTTTTATGAAGTTAAATGGTTGAAGTGTATTGAAAATACCTGTTTATTTATAGAGGTGGAGTTCGTATAATTTGGGAATGTGAATGATAAAGATAAATGAAATAAGTGTAGAGATAAGTGTCACACTTGGTGAAGAGATGGAGAAAAAATATTTTGCAACTCCTATTGTGATGATAAATTTGATTAATTTGAAATTATACCTAAAACACGCATGATGATGGTTACACATATCTAATAATATATTTCATATTATTATTATTCTTAATTTTTATTTATCTCCGTCCAATTTTAATTGATGTGTATTGTTGCCTGTTGCAAATCCGTTTAATTTATCTCGGTCGAATTATACTTAATATATAATCTAATTACACATATTTTAATTACACGTATATATAATCTAATTTATCTAATAATATATTTCATTGTTATTTATGATTATTATGATTAACATTATTATTATTATTTTTATTAAATAAAATAATGTAGAAAAGTAGGATAGTAGTTTTAGTGGAAAAAATGACATATAACTACCATCCTACTTTAATATATATATAAGGTAAGATTTGAATAACTATCCAACAACTTGTCGCTCTCTATATGCTTGTGGCCATGATTGGGGAACAATTTGACTGTGGCGATGAAATCTATGGGGGCAGTCGTCAAGTGAGATCGAGGCAAGGAAAAAATTTGCTCTCGGGACCAAAAGAATGCTGCAAATGAAGCTGCTTATCTGAGCATCGGAAAATAGCTAAAGACTCGTGTAACTGTATAGCAACGTAATTGGGAGTAAGAGGATGAACTTTCACATTTTTGGAAGATAATAGACCAAAGCACCACATCTTTAAAGAGAAATGGCAATTGGGTTTTCTTTTGAAAACCACTGGATATAGCTAAAGCATCTCCAATGCATGCGGTATAGTCTTGGATTACATAGATGAGAGAGATAGAGAAAATATTATTTTTAATTAAAAATAATGAAAATGTTAAGGAACTTTCAGGAAGTTTTGTTACAAAACTTTCTATCCCATGTGGCGTGCATCGTGTATTTTGAATACACTTGATGCACGCCACATGGGATGAGAAGTTTTGTAACAAAACTTTATGGAAGTTTCTTTACATTACTAAATAATGAAAATAAATGAAAAGATGTGCATGAAAAAAAGAGCGGGTGATTAAAAGGAAAAAAAAAATTAATATATATATATATATTCCAAATTTTTTTTCTTCTCTCTCCACAATGGACGATGAACTTGACCGAATGCATTGTAGATGCTCTGAAGATTTCACTAGAAATATTCGTCGTCCCCCACCTGTAGTTCCTACTAAAGATGCTAGTGTCCCAGAGACCCAAGTGAACCCTTGTCGTATAGAAAGAAAGAAACTTATTTCTTTCAAACTAACCTATAGGCTTACAGTATGAAAGTGACAAGACTAGACCATTAAATAGATCTCAAACACATTATTCACGTTAGATTATAATTAAAAATTATAATGATATAAAATAAGTGTTGTAGATTTAATGAAAATTTGAACCCTTGTCGTAAAGAAAGAAAGAAACTTATTTAATGAAAGTGACAAGTGATAGCTTGTCATATATACAGAAAGAAACTTATTTCTCTCAAACAGGCCTATAGGTGTACAGTATGAAAGTGACAAGAATAGACCATTAAATATATCTCAAACACATTATTCACGTTGGATTATAATAAGAAATTATAATAAACTGAAATAAGTATTAGAGATTTAATGAAAATTTGAAATTTATAATTGTAAATGAGTCGTTATCAAATCATTAGTCCAATTAGAATAAGTAAAATTATAATGTGGTTTGATAATGAAAATCAAACACCCACCAATCAAGAATTCACATTTATTATCTATTTAACACCAATTGAAGCCACCCAAGAATTCACATTATCATCATCATCATCTACTTAACACCAATTGGAGCCACCCACAAAACGCCAAGTGCCTTATTAGTTAAAGGTATCATCAGATATCATCAAAAGTGCAATTTTTTACAGTACGCACTTTCGGGGTGGAGATAAAAGGGTGTCAAGCTATGCATGAGCACATCTTATTTTGGCAAAATAGTATTTTTTTTTTTTTTTGCCATATAAGTATTTTGTAAAATATATATATGATATACACATTAATATTAATCTATATTTTCGACACACCTGGATACTAGCGGTTAGCTCCACCCTTATACACTCTGAGTGTTTGAACATTTCTGAAATCCAAATATTCGTTTATTGCGGTAATTTACAATACATGCTTATAACATGTTAACTTTTACGCATTTTTATCCCATTCTCTCTTCTATTTTGTTTTCCAACTTGCTGGATCCACTCTCTTTCATTTATTCTCGTATTTCATCCCTGGTAACTATTTCTATCCAATTTATTCTCATATTTCATCCCTAGTAACTATTTCTATCCAATTTGACGGTTAGCTCCTCGCTACGCCCCATTGACTCGGGGATTTCTAGTATTGAGACAAACCATTTTCACAAATTATCTCTGTTTAAAAATAGACATGATGTTGGTAAGGAATTAAAAATCAATTCCATTTGCCAATACTCCTGTGATCTTTTAACCAAATATTTGATGTGATATTAATTTTCATATTATTTTAATCATTACTTTCACATACCACAATTAAATATTGATACTTATACAAAATTTAAAATTTAAATTCATTTATAGGTTCACCTTGAAAATAATCACATTCACTTGTTTGATATACTACACAAATTTCAACAACTCATTCTTTAAAAAAAAAAAATCTAATTCTTTTGTTAAATTAAAACACTTCGGAACACAAAGTATGGAGCTCATGTGATCATTTTTTATGTTAGAGACACGTGCAACAAACAAACAACTCCTTCAATAATTTTGATCACATGACACACTGACGGAAGGATCTTGACAGATTTGGCAACCCAAAAAAAAAAAAAAAAAAAAAAAGATAATAAAAAAAAGAAAAAAAAAAGAAAAAACCATTAGAAATTATTTCAAAAAATTAATGTTATTTGAGAACTAAATTTTATGTGTATTTTCCTAATATACCTTTTCTTTTACTAATTATTTAAATTCAATAATTTTATTTTGTTAATAACAATGCACATTAAATAAATGCACGTATGAAAACTAAGATTTAAACTGTATTCTAAAATAAAAGTGATCTATCTTTATGGAAATGACAAAAAAAGAATATATGCATATATATATACACACGTCCTCGTTCCTATAAAAGTAGGCTCAGTTTCTATTTTTATTTATCTCAAATTACTGTCAATTTTAAGATAAATAAGGGTGAAGCTAATAATTTCGTTTCAAAATATGCCCTTAGTCTATTTAAAGACTATGTTAACTAAATATAAGAGTGATTCAATATTGAATAAGGGCATATTAGAGAAGTAATTGTAAATTTTATATTTCTAACTACATTAATTCAAATTTCTTAATCTACGTGAAATATTAATACTGGGCTATTTTTATAGGACGGAGGAGTGCATATATATATATATACATATATTTGTAGGAAGGAGGAAGTATAAATCAACTTTATTTATAAATGAGTGTAAATTTTAAATTTTAAATCCATTTATTTAAAAAAAAAAACTCAGACTATAAGTGATCCAGTGATTGACGTGTGCATGATTGAACTGTCAATTTCTTCGTCTGCCATCGTGAGCGGAATTCATTGTATCTGGAAGAAAGTGATTTTTCTTCACTCACTTGTTGCCAACGTCGCTATATATATGTATTATGGAACTCAATAAGTTCACTGTTTAATTCTTGATATAGGAATAGGATACAAGCTTGGATTGCCTGGTTGACAATTTCGGTCAGACAAAAAGGTAATAAGAACATTTATTTGTTTATGTTACAACTATAGAATTTTCTTCCTCTTAAATTGACTATCTATTCATTATACTTTCTCCCTCTTTCTTATTCATTTTGAATTCTTTCTATAATAACAATGTTATTTTAAATTTGAAAACCATCAATATAAATAGGTGTCAAATTAGATCTTAACGTGAAGTTTAATATGAATACGAACAGGTTCACTTTGACGTTTACCTCAAACACATCAACCGTCATCTTTTTCTTTTTCTTTTCTTTTACTTTTTCAAAATACATCAATCTTTTTAAATTAGTTCATTTGGGTCCTTCAATTATTCCCATCATTTCTTTATTTAATTTGATTCTAAATTATTAGTTATTCAATCGAGTCTGTTTTCTTATCACATAATAATAAATTTATTAGTTTTTTTTTTAAATGAATTCAATTAAATACTAGATATAGAAAAACAAAAAGTGGGGATTGAAAAGCTTACTTAAGATGATCAAAATGAGGGAAAATATCTGATACTCCAAGAGTATCATATTAGGATAATCCAGACTAATGAATAACCAACGCGAGTTTAAAAGTTTCAAAAATAGGGTTTAAGAACACACACTGTGAGTTCTTCATTGGCCTGGAGCATTTTAATAGGACACTTCTAGAGTACATGAATTTTTTTCCCCCAAAATGATCAAATGAAACTTGCCAATATTATTGCATTTATTTATATATGAAATTGTTACACGGCATAGATGAATGACACTTTTGCTTGTGGAGTACCTGAAGCAATTAGTAGAATGTGTTGTCTTGAGATTTGATAGTCATTTTCAGAACATCATATTCTTATTTTAGAAATTTTCAAACTGAGTTTTACTTCTTGTTCTAGCATGTTTGTTGGGGAAGAATCATGAAAAAGTTTTCATTTGAATCTGATATCAATTTCACATCCAATCCAAGTTGTTTAGTTTTGAAAAGTAAACTAAAACGATCTAAGAAAAATGAGCATAAATCATAAAATATCCTAAAATAATTTCTCGACATATAGCATCTCTAATAGACTCTTCAAACAGAAGACGCTTTTTAATGTAAAGAGTCAATGCATAAAAAATAGTCTCGGAGAGACTCTATATTTTAAATTTTTAAAGTAAAGGCTCTATTATTTAATAAGTTAACCGTTTCCAATGTTCATTTTCCAACAACAATCAAATTGTGATAACTAACATTTTAAAGAGAATATATCAAAAAAATAATATTGCCTCTATCCCACTAAGATTAGCTTGTTTTCTTTGTTTGCTCGTCTCAAATTATAAGTCACTTTCTTTATTGAAAAGTAATTAGAGTCTCAATTTTCTTTTATATCCTTATTTAATATGCATCATTATCTACGAAATAATATTAGTAAGATGAAATAATTAGTAAATGAAGGGGTATGTTAGGAAGATGATATTAAATTTTACTTTACCAAAATAGAGAATTTGTTGGAGCATATAAAATATTTTACTCTCAAAATTTAAAGATACTCTCTAAAGCACTAAAGATACTCTTTGGGGCATCTCCAACAAAAAAAACACCATTTTACAGTTTTTTATTCTCTATTTCACAAAATTTTTCTAACTCATAAACTCTAAAAACACCCCGTATATCTTCCAATTTAGATTTTCTCTCTTTTCTAAAAACACCCACATACTTTTTTCCCATCCTTTTGCACATTCTAAAATTTTCAAATTTTCTTTATTTTCCTTTTTTTTCCTCTGTTTTTTTTTTGTTTCTTTTTCTTTTCTTTTCTTTGGGGAAATGTTTTAGTCTTGATTAATCATATCTGTATACATAAAAAAATGGAGAATGGTTATATGAAAAATTCTCCCGTCTGTTTGCACTTTCAAGTCCGTCAAATTTTCTTCTTTTTCTTTTTTCTTTCTTTTTCTTCATATTTTCCTTTGCCTGAGAATGTTTTACCCCTTCTTACTCATATCTCTATATATATAAAAGGAGAATAGTTGCCTAAAAACTTTTCCGCCCTTTTGCACTTTCTAAATTCATCAAATTGTTTCCTTTTCCATTTTTTCCTTATTTTTTCGGTTTTCCTTTTCTTGGGATAATATTTTAACCTTGATTAATATATATTTATATAGAAGGAGAATAATTGCCTAAAACTTTTTCTTGCCTTTTTACAGTTTCTAAATCCGTCGAATTTTCTTCTTTTTCCATTTTTTCTCAATTTTTTTGGTTTCCTTTTTTGTCCTAAAAATATTTTGGCCTTGATGTGTATGTGTGTATAAAAAGGAAGAATAGTTGTCTAAAAATTATTCTCACTCTTTTGTACTTTCTAAATTCGTCAAATTTTTCTTCATTTTTGGGGGGTTTTTTTTTCCTTTTTTTTGGAAAATGTTTTAGCCTTGATTACTCAAATTTATATATAAAAGGAGAATAGTTGCTTAAAAATTTTTCTTGCCCTTTGGCACTTTTTAAATCCGTCAAATCTTTTTATTTTTTCCTTTTTTGCCCCTCGGTTTTTTGGTTTTCTTTTCTTTTTTCTGGAAATGTTTTATCCTTGATTATATATATATAAAGAGAATAGTTATTTGAAAATTTTTCTCATCCTTTTGCATTTTCTAAATAGATCGTATTTGCTTCGTTTTCCTTTTTTTCCTCGATTTTTTCAGTTTCCTTTTCTTTTTTTCCGAAAATGTTTTAGCATTGATTATTCATATATGTGTATGTGTACACGCGCATGTGTGTGTGTTGCCTAAAAATTTTTCATACCCACTTGCACTTTCTAAGTCCATCAAATTTTCTTCTTCTTTTTTTCTTGGTTTTTTGGGTTTTTGGAACAACGGCCATAACTTAAACATGCGGTATTTTCAGTTTACATTATATGCTTTTAGGATAGCTTGACGATATAGATTGAACTAGTAGCTTTGTTTCTGCTAATCTAAATATATATAAAAAAGGAGAATAGTTACCTAAAAAGTTTTGCAACCCTTTTACACTTTCTAAATCCAACAAATTTTCTTCTTTTTCCTTTTTTTCTTAGTTTTTTTTGGTTTTTAAAAATACAGCCGTAACTTTTATACACAATGTCCGTTTTCAGCTTATAATATATGCTTTTGGGTACCTCGACGTTTGAATTCATCTGCCAGGGTTTTTTTGTATTTTTTAAATATTATTTTAGGTTGAGATTTGTGTTTTGTAGATGTTTGCTAGTCCTATTTTTTGTGGATTTGGTAGGCCCATTAGGACATCTATTTAAATGCTTAGCTACTTCTTTCTTTGAGTAATTTCGCTAAATTTTCAATCGTAACTAGTTTCAATTTTTCTTGTTGCTATTATATGTACTGATATGAGAATCTCAGCTATTATTGATCATGATAACAAATGAGATTAAGTTATAGTACTCCATGTTTTGTTTCCAATTATTATTGAGATTTTGTTTTTTTTTTTTGGATACTATAGAGAGATTGTATGGGAGGCCTGGGAGTCAAACCCATTAACCAAGGGTATTGGAAATTAACTAGGATTAGACACATGAGTCTTGGCCCAATTTTTATTGTTGAGTTGATATGCATTTTTATTTTTCTTTTACAGGAAAGAGTAACTGTTGGACTAATTTTGATTTCTAAATTAATGAATTATTCAGTTTATATTAATGTGCATTGATGAAGGATGTTATTAATATAAACATTAGTATTCACATTTATAACCAAAACACGTGTATATATAGCATGTGCCACATCTTGCTACAGGTGTAGATTAAATTCTTAATTTGAGGAAATTAGTTTCACACACACATATATATAGCTCAAGTTAATTATCTGAGCAATTTGGACAATTTAGGTGGAATTACTTCACTAAAGCATAACATGATATCTACTTCATTTTTGCAGGATGCTACCTTTACGACAAAGCCCTTTAGTCTTTGAAGAAGCAGATGTTCGAGTTAAAGATTTATTGGCTGCCGCTGCCAGTAAAAGTAGTACTCACACCCAAAATGGCAAAAAGAGGCAAAGAAAAGCAAATGCAAGCATTCAAGAAAACAAGATGAATACTCAGGATGCCAATGATAGTGATAATAATCATGAGAGCAAATTAGACAAGAAAGCCATGCATAGAGAAAATGAAAGACGGAGAAGACAAGAAATGGCAAATCTTTGCGCTTCTCTTCGATCCCTTATTCCACCAGAACTTACCAAGGTGAAATCTCAAAATATTACAATGTCTTCATTGGGTTGACAAAATTCATGTTTATTATTATTGTTATTTATAAAAAGTATATATATGGATATGGTGCTGTGCAGGGAAAACGCGCAACATCAGATCAAATGCAGGAGGCTGCTGGATACATAGAAAAATTGCAAAGTGATCTAAGGGAACTGCAACTCCGAAGAGATGAGCTAAAGAAATAGTGTAATTAGGGAATTATAAGTGTAATAATAAATAATTCAACAGTAACATATAAAAATTAAAGTAGGTGTTGTTCATAAATCATAAAATAAAAAACGAAAAGTAGCGTTGAAGACATGTAAACTAAAAATAAGCAATACAGAAGTTTTTATTCCAGAAAATCAGCATAAGCCAGCTAATAACGACAAAGGAAAGTCAATTCAACAGATAATTTTGATAACCTTGTGTAAAAAAAAAAAAAAAAAAAAAAAACTAAAAAAATCAGCAGTTAAACATTTGTAACTCATATAAGATATAAATGATAGGTAAGACAATCATTCTATAAACAATTATCTATATTAAATTATTAAAACAAGGTGGGTTTTAAAGGCGTAAAATAAAAATATCTACAATTTAAAGAAAGTTCAAATTTGTCAAAGAATCATTGGTAGTCAAGTAAAATTTTACATAGTCTCTGATTTAAAAACTAACACATATATTAACAAATACAACATTGATGCCAATATACCTAATACACGCCTCCCGTGCAACATTACATGACGCATTATTTATGTGTACAGTAAACATAGCAATATGGAAAATTTAAAAAAATTAGTTCATATGAATATATATACTCCAAATCTTCCAAGAAAAACTCTATCGATCATCTAGTTGTTCCTGAAGATGTATTCATTTTCACATTATCCGGAACGACCACTCCAATAACATCTACATCATAGTTTATTCAATAAATTAGAGCCACAAACATATTTTAAAATATCTAAAAATACAAATAAAGAAATAATTTATTACCAATAAGATCTGCACCATCAAAAGCTATAACTGCAGGATATCGCTAAACGTCATAAAATTGTATATGCTCTTTGAAAATTACAGGGACAGGTCAAGTGCACATTCTAATATTTGGGTCTTTGGCTTGAAAAAAAGACTACGTGTGTGATTTGCAGGCTTGTAATCCATATCATTAGGCTTGATTTCAAAGTTAACCATAGCATGAGATGTAGTTCTTCAATTTTATTTTCAAATTCAGGGATCAGATCATTTTCAACCGTTGCTTGAATCCTCACACCCTATCAAAAACATACATATAAGGAAAGTACAGATGAAAATCAATCTGACTTCACTGAAAATTGTAACATGTAACAAATTTAGAAAACTTGAACATATAAAAGAACAATGCAAAGATAAAGTTATATCTATCAACAAACACCCATACAAAGCAACGTCTTAGGAAACATATGGAGGAAGGACAGTGTGAATTGGAGCAGCTCTGGAGGATGAAGAAAAATTTCTGGCAGAGTTGGAGTGGCATCTTAGGATTCATTATCAAATGAAGACATTGCTAGTGATTATTATGCTGTGTTGGGCCTAGGAATTAAATTTGGCAAGCAGTGGCAAGCAAAATTGAAAAAAGCAACGTATTAGAAACTTAAAGATCAAACATTTTATTCCTAGGCCAAAAAGAGAAAGTATGCCACAACCAAGACTTACAAAACATCAGTATGTGATGTAACTTGAAAAGAGAAGTTATGCCACCACCAAGCCTTACAAAACATATGCCCAAGGATATTGCATCAAATGACCAATAACGATTAGCTACAAAGTAGCACAAGACCTTACAGAAAGATTTGTAGTTTAACGCTAATATTTATAAAGTATATTTCCTAATGAGAATGCCAAAAAATAGCTCACAATTTCTTAAGATAATACCAAACAGAGCAAAAATGTGAAAAAGAAAGAGAAAAATTACTCACACTAGAAATATAAGAGCAAGATTAATGTGGGACAAAAAACCCAAAGTGAATATTGAAGGGGAAAAGACCCACCTGAAAAAGAGGCAAAAAAAAAAAAAAAATCAAAGGGGCAAGACTAATTGCAAGGGTGAAAAAACCCAAAATAAGGGCTAAATTTGGCCATTTCTTTACTTTTTTTCCCCTCAAAATTGCTAAAATCCATATCTTTCAACCCATACATTATTTGGGTTAAGGGGGGGGAACTTAAAATTGGTTTATTCCCTTTATATTATTTGCATACATGAAAACAAATGGGGGAAAAACCCAAATTTGGGTTTTTAATTTGGGTTTTTCCCCCACATTAACCAACCCCATTGAATCAAAAGAAGTCCATCAAGTTAATTGCATATTAAAAAATCACCACTTTAAGGGCCACAAAGCTACGGTGAAAATGCCTTGGAGTGTAAAAACAAAAAGAACCATTAAGTGATTGGAGTCTTAAAAGTCATAAATTGCAAGCAATGATTTGAAAGGGAAAATTTTTGAAAATGTCTCTATACATTGGAACAGTTCAAAACTTTGGCGGAATATTAGATAGAGTATGAACAGTTGGAAGAGTCGAAAGAAGAGCTAAAATAACTTATGTATATTGGAACGGTTTAAATTTCTTTATTTTTTATATGGACGAAAACCATCTCAGTGCATCTTCTAGAAATATTACGCGAATATAAGTTAAGAGTATAAGCAGTTGAAAGAGTCAAAAGCTGAACTTATCTAATAATGCGTAAATAATGCCATGAACTGAGATAACGTTATTCTTTATCTAATTCTAATGCATAACGTGCGGCTCCATTTTAACATTATGAATGCATAAATAATGCAACTAACTCAAAATTAGAGTCTGTTTTCTACAACATAGTTGGCCCACAAACACCCATACAAAGAACAATGTAAAAGAACAATGCATAGTCAAGGTTATATTTACAAACAAACACGCATGCAAAGTTACTTAATGTATTAAGTAAGACAACTAATAATTTAGATGTTTACTACATACCTTTTCGTCCATTAGAACCATCTCTAATGAAAGAATAAGGTTTTCATCCCATGACAGCATAGCGAACCATTTTCGAACAACCCTCAGAAGGAAAGTTGTCTTCTTGTCAAGTTCATTGGTGACGGCATCCAACCTACGCAAAATTAAAGACATTGTCATACAAAGAAATTGTAGAATAAGAAACTTATTGAGAGCAAGATTGTGAATTAAAAAAGAAAAGCTGTAAAGCTGGTATTTATACAAATTGGGGGAGAAACTAGCATAAAGGTAAAGAAATCGGCAGAAAATCCTTTTTGATAATGTAAAAAATCGATTACCTTATCCCTTTTGAAGTTGGTAGAAAATCGGATTTGAATTGGGGATAGAATCCAGTCGAAGCACGCCACCAAAGTCACCGCGTAATCATCAGAGGAATGTGCAAAGATTAGCGAACTTTAAAACAATATATGAGATAACAATCGATTTGATAAGGTAAAAAATCAACTGGTAAAAATAAATAAATAAATAAGAGAAAAGATCCCAGAGCACCAGTCTAGTTTGGAAATGGGCATCTATCAAAAGGCTTGCCAGAATGTGGTGAGGGGCGCACACCAATCTGCTTTGGCAATGGGACAAGGGCAGAGAAAATAATTATAAATAATAAAACAATAAAATAAGTGTTAATACACGGGTCTACATCTGGAATGGGACAAGGGCAGAGAAAATAATAATAAATAATAAATCGGTCGGTAAATTTCACATATCATCCTCAACCTTTGCACTTAGAATCGCCTGAGTCTCTAACTATTTTTTTAGCACGCCGGGTCCTCAACCTTTCATAAATGTGAGAAAAGATCCCTCATAACAGAATCCGTCTAAATTTCCATTAAGTGGCAAATGTGATTACCTTTATACCATTATCTTTTAAATTTAAAAAAAAAGAATTCAAAAATTAAAAAAATAAAAAAAGGGAAAAACCCCACCCCACCCTCCTCTCTTAGGCTACCAGAAATGAAAGCATTCTAGCTGCCGGCCGCTGGAATGCTGCCATTTCCGACAGCTGAAGAGAGGGGAGACCCCCCTCTCATCTGCCGTTTCCGACAAAGAAAGGGGGTCTCCCCCCATGTTTTTGCCATTTCTAGCAAAAACATGGAGAGTCTCTAGCAGAAGCATATGGGGGAGAGCTCCCACTCCCCCAATCTTTTCTACCATTTCTGACAGAAAAAATGAGAGAGAGTCTCCTCTCCATGTTTCTGCCCTGGGAGCTCTTCCTATTTTTCTACTAGAAATGGTAGAAAAATAAAGAGGAGCTCCACCTATGTTTCTTTCTAAAAATGGCAAGAAACATGGAGGGGAGCTCCCTTTCCAGCAAGAAACATAGGGGAGCTCCCCTATGTTCCTGCCGAAAGTGGTAGAAACATGGAGGGGAGCTCCTCCCATCTTTTCTGCCATTTCTGGCAGAAAAAATAGGGGAGACTCCCCTCCATTCTCTGTCGTTTTCTGGCAGATGAAAGGGGTGGAAACTCCCCCTTTTCAGATGCTGGAAATGGCAGCATTCTGGAGCCAAGTGGCCTCCAAAATGCTACTATTTTTGACAGTCTAAGAGAGACGGGGCGGGGCGGGATGGGGTGGGGTTTTTCCCCCTTTTTTTTAATTCGTTTTTTTTAATTTAAAAGGCAAGGACGTAAATGTAATTTCATATGTCACTTAACAGAAATTTGGACGAATTCTGTTATGAGGGACCTTTTGTGCACATTTATGAAAGGTTGAGGACTCAGCGATCTAAAAAAAAAGGTTAATGACTCAGGCGATTTTAAGTGCAAAGGTCGGAGTGATATGTGAAATTTACCCTAAATCGGTGGTCAAAATCTTAAAAAAAGAAAATGAACAATAAATAAATAATAAAGAACCAGTGACATTACAATGACATCATCAAATATCTTTTGGTGCCAGAGAAGTGGCGGGAAAGTTGGTGCCAGACACTTTGTTCTCATTATATATATATATATATATATAGAGATTATTGTTGTTATTATTATTATTATTATTATTATCTACTTAACACCAATTGGAGCCACCCACAAAACACCATGTGCCTTATTAGTTAAAGGTGTCATGAGATATTATCGAAAGTTGCAATTTTTTACAAAACACTTTCGGGGCGGATATGAAAGGTTGTCAAGCTATGCGTGAGCACATCCTATTTTGGTAAAATAGTATGTTTTTGGCCATATAAGTATTTTGGGAAAAAAAAAATTTTTGATATACACATTAATATTAATCTACACTTTCAACACACTCGAATGCCAGCGGATAGCTCCACCCTTGCACACTTTGAGTGTTTGAACATTACTAAAATCCAAATATACATTTAATGGGATAATTTACAATATAGGCGTATAACATTTTAACTTTTGCGCATTCTTATCCCATTCTCTCTTCTATTTTATTTTTCAGCTTGCTGGATCCACTATCTTTCATTTATTCTTGTATTTCATCCCTGGTAACTATTTCTATCCAATTTATTCTCGTATTTCATCCTTGGTAACTATTTCTATCCAATTTGATGGTTAGCTCCTCGCTACGCGTCATTGACTCGGGGATTTCAAGTATTGACACAAACCATTTTCACAAATTATCTCTGTTTAAAAATAGACACGATGTTTGGTAAGGAATTAAAAATCAATTCCATTTGTCAAGGCCCCTGTGGTCTGATGACATCCTAGTTAGATTCTTAAACCTCCTTGGTTAAGGGTTCGATTCTCCACATTTACAGTTCCCTTTGTAATCTAAAAAACATCAATTTTATTCATCAACCAATTTAAATTTTAAATTTTAGACGCATGACAATACCATATTTAACCATATATTTAATGTGATATGAACTTTCTTATTATTTTTATCATTACTTCCACATACCACAATTAAATATTGACATCTATACAAAATTTGAATTTTAAATTCATTTATAAGTCTACCTTGAAAATAATCATATTCACTTATTTGATATACTACACAAATTTCAACAACTCATTATTTAGAAAAAAAAATCTAAATCTTTTGTTAAATTATAACACTTCGGAAGACCAAAAGTATGGAGCTCATGTGATCATTTTTGAAGTTAGAGAAAACGTGCAACAAACAAACAAATGGAGCTCATGTGCTCATTTAACAACTTCTTCAATAATTTTGATCACATGACACACTGACGGAAGAATCTTGACAAACTCGACAACCAAAAAAAAAAAAAAGGATAATAAAAAAAAGAAAGAAAAAAAAAAGAAAAAACCATTAGAAATTATTTCAAAAAATTAATGTTATTTGAGAAGTAAATTTTATGTGTATTTTCCTAATATACCTTTTCTTTTACTAATTATTTAAATTCAATAATTTTATTTTATTAATAACAATACACATTAAATAAAAACATGCATGAAAACTAAGATCTAAACTGCATTCTAAAAGTAAAGTGGTCTATCTTTATAGAAATGACAAAAAAAAAAAAAAGAATATATGCATGTATACACACGCACACACATATACACACTTCCTTCTTCGCATAAAAATAAGCTCAGCTTCTATTTTTATTTGTCTTAAATTACAATCCATTTTATATAAATAAGGGTGAAGTTAATAATTTCTTTTTGAAATATGCCTTTAGTCTATTTAAAAACTATATTGACTAAATACAAGAGTTATTCAATATTGAATAATGCCATATAAGGGAAGTAATTTTAAATTTTATATTTCCAATTACATTGATTCAAATTTCTTAATATAAGCGAAAAATTAATATGAGACTATTTTTACGGGCTGGAGGAGTATATATGTATATATCTTTGTTGGAAGGAGGAAGTATAAATCAACTTCATTTATAAATGAGTTTAAATTTCAAATTTATATATGTATATATCTTTGTCGGAAGAAGGAAGTATAAATCAACTTTATTTATAAATGAGTTTAAATTTTAAATTTTAAACATATGACAATACACCATTAAGCCACACATTCAATGTGATGTAGGTTTTCACATCATTTAATTATTAACTCCATGTGACACGGTTAGATAACGTCACCTGTATAAATTTTGAATTTTAAATCCACTCGCTACTAGAATGTGTGAATTGCCATTGCCAAACAGGTCAATTCCCTGTCTAATGCTTGTTAATAACGGAAAAGTTTTGAAACTAAAAACATCGCTCTTCCGATCGTGACTAATTTAGAAACAGAATAAAAATTCCACTATTAATTAGCAACGAAAATTTTCTATTATTAATTATTAACCTTAAAATTTCTGATACTAATTAGTAACAGGTTAGACAATTACTAAATTACCAACAGATAAAAAAGTTACTGATTAATAGCAAACTTTTGTTGCTAATTCCGTTACTACTCATAGACTAGAATTTTAAAAATAATTTTTTTCTATAACCCAACCTGACCTACGAAGGCCTAACCCAACCCGAACCATTAAGGCCCCACCCCCGACTAGCGAGAACTAATTTGCTTTATGCTGTAATGAGGATTCGAACTTGCGACCTAGGGTTGGGAGTGAAGTCCCAACCGCTAGGCTACCATGTATATTTTTTAACATTGTGCTCCATAATGTTATCAAGTATATTATAGTAATTTTGCGAAATTAACTAGGATTAGACACATGAGTCTTGGCCCAATTTTTATTGTTGAGTTGATATGCATTTTTATTTTTCTTTTACAGGAAAGAGTAACTATTGGACTAATTTTGATTTCTAAATTAATGAATTATTCAGTTTATATTAATGTGCATTGATGAAGGATATTATTAATATGAACATTAGTATTCACATTTATAACGAAAACACGTGTATATATAGCATGTGCCACATCTCGCTACAGGTGTGGATTAAATTCTTAATTTGTGGAAATTAGTTTCATACACACATATATATAGCTCAAGTTAATTATCTGAGCAATTTGGACAATTTAGGTGGAGTTACTTCACTGAAGCATAACATGATATCTACTTAATTTTTGCAGGATGCTACCTTTACGACAAAGCCCTTTTGTCTTTGAAGAAGCAGATGTTCGAGTTGAAGATTTATTGGCTGCCGCTGCCAGTAAAAGTAGTACTCACACCCAAAATGGCAAAAAGAGGCAAAGAAAAGCAAATGCAAGCTTTCAAGGAAACAAGAATATTCAGGATGTCAATGATAGTGATAATAATCGTGAGAGCAAATTAGACAAGAAAGCCATGCATAGAGAAAATGAAAGACGGAGAAGACAAGAAATGGCAAATCTTTGCGCTTCTCTTCGATCCCTTATTCCACCAGAACTTACCAAGGTGAAATCTCAAAATATTTCAATGTCTTCATTGGGTTGACAAAATTCATGTTTATTATTATTGTTATTTATAACAAGTATATATATGGATATGGTGCTGTGCAGGGAAAACGCGCAACATCAGATCACATGCAGGAGGCTGCTGGATACATAGAAAAATTGCAAAGTGATCTAAGGGAACTGCAACTCCGAAGGGATGAGCTAAAGAAAAAGTCTAATTCAAGCTGCAGTTATACACCTACTAGTGTTGTGATAAATCCCTGTGATGGGGGATGGTAATTTAGAGATACTAATTACAAGCAGATCTAACAAAGAGAAAGAGTTCCCACTCTCTACATTACTTGGGCAACTTCTTGAAAGGGGGTTTAACGTTGTCAGCTGTGGTTCTACAAAAGCCAATGAAATGTCAATCCATGCAATTCAGGCCAAGGTAAACAACATTTGACTCTTTGCAATTATCTGTCATATTTCTGCTTACTTAAATTGATCATTGTCATTGCAGGTTGGAAATCCCGCCTCCATTGATCCCCCAGCTCTGCAAGAAAGACTCGCAAATATTGTTTGCAGACTTGCGTAAATTAGTTCAAGAAAATGTCAGCTTTAATTATCTAGTGGGAAATAAACTTGATGTGTTGTAGCTTTCATTTTTGGTAATTATAAGATGCATGTGAAATAAAATGGACATCCATGCAAGTGATATTTTTGTTTAGACATTCTACTTATAATCATTTGGGTGTGCCCAGTCCACAGTATTGTACCAAAGAATTTGATCTGAATTGCTTTGTTATCATGAAAAATCCATTTCCATTCCATGAAACCTCGGTTATATTTATTTTATTTTTTATTTTTTTTTGGCTAAATATGATTGAATTGATGAAACAAAATTAATGTCTTGATATATTATTTAGGTATGTATGGAAAATTTAGGCTTCTATAACAGCATAATATTTTTGTTTTTCTTTCTTTTGATACAATTGAAAGAGTTTCACGGAGGGGCACAGACTCAACCCAGGACTCAATCCTGGTAAGAGGAGTTCCTACCACCTAAGCTATCACCCATGGTCCTTTTTTTTTTTTGAAAAAAAAAAAACTTCTTGACTCGAAAGTTCAAGCCCGAGATGCAATGTATTGCATAGAGAAAAT
>CAVNYN010275154.1:0-24659 GCA_963692815.1 Nyctanthes arbor-tristis | reverse complement strand
CAAACAGATTCCCTCTCACTCACTAGCACCTTAATCCCCTCAAGATCAGGAACCACTCAGCGAACCCTAAACTTTCACCTAAGAAAGTCTATACGAAGTTACAGAGACAAGAATCACTCAAATAGTTACAAAAAATGGTAAATATGACTGCAACCCTAACTCTAACTCTCTTACCCTAATTCGTTAGCAGACATAGAATATATAGTCCCAATGAACGGTGTAGATCAGAGACTTAAATCCAACGGGTAAGATGGTTAACCCGGATCCGGCAAAGATCCGCGAGAAAGGTAAATAGGTCATGGGCTGGGCTGTCGCACTGGGTTGGGCCACACATTGCTCACAGAAATCATTTTCATCTTAATATTTTGAGGATATAATGAGGAAGACATGAGCTTCACCATATAAGTAATCACTCTGAACTCAACATTTCGAGGATAAAATGTGGAAGAGATAAAAGGCATCACCAGCAATTTATTTGTTTAGTTAAAGATTCTCGTCTTTTTAAATTTCTCAAAACTGAAAGAAACATAAAGACGAGGAATTCTGGAAGCGTCTGGACATAATTTACTATCATAATTACCAGCGCAATTTGTATAAAGCTCAACGAGAAAATAACATTTACTTGCAGTAGCAATGTCATCAAGAATAACAAGGTCCCCTAGCCAGTGATAATAGCAGTAAATTTTCCAGATTTTTCCATCACTTCAAGATTGCCAAAGAATTTCATCATCCTGTACTATAGTAAGAAATCCATTATTTTTGTGCGTCTTTAGACCTAAACTTACGGAACCTATTGTTTCATGACTGAAGAGATATTTGTTTGTTGATCCAAAACTGTCAATGCCAAGCTTCATAGGGAACAGTTTCAAGACCAAGTCCTTTCCCCATTTTACACCCAATATACACAACAAGTTCATGTACTGCTCGAGCAAAACTTGCCCTGATAACAACATGCCACCATAAATTAGTACTTAACAGATAGTCAGTCCGTTCTATCTACTGATTGTAAACTAAGATATGATGGTTTCCTCAAACTTGAACATATTCATTCTAATTTGTGTCCCAGCATCCAAAAAGGTAGAGGGACAAGGATTAAGAAGGTCATGTCGAACAGAACAGGAGAGTAAACATCACAATGAGGACAAATTTGAGGAATAGAAGAATTGAACAGAGAAGTGTCATGATATTCAATCAACCTTTGCTGAGGAGTTGCATCTAGTCAGACGTGTGAGCTCTTCCGATCTCAATGGAAGATCCAAAAGTTTAGTCACAACTGCCTTCATTTGACTCAGCATAACTGGTAAAATTCTGTCAAAATTCAGAATTCTGAAGAATTCATTTTCCTCACATGCCTTGAACAACTCTGGTAATTCTATTTTATTTATGACAATACACATTAGCTAGGAGTATGAATATAGGATAACTAACGTTTCAACTACATTTTTAAAAGAAATTGATTTCTATATTCCGACACGAATGAAAAAGAAATACGGGAGAGAGTAAATAATAGTGCTATGCCGGGGGAATAGAAAGAAAGAGAGAAAGTGTAGTGTCCAAATTATATATAGGTAAAGAAGCTCAACAGAAATCATAAAGAAAAAGAAATTAAGCGACTTGGTGGCGTTACGGCTCCATCCAAAACATTCCGTCACCATGTCGTGTCTCCTTGAACCTTGATCCTCCCCTCCTCTTGTGCTGCATCAATAAAAATGTATGATTCCGTTTCTACTTTTCCGTCTGTTTCAGAAGCATGCGATTGATAGTAAGCTCTCCATGTAGTAGTATGCTCCCCATATCCATGTTCTACGACCATTTTTTATTCTATGTTTTTTTGTTTTTATTTCTCTGGTTTCCACATCAAATAAGACGAGTTTATTTAGGTGTGTTCCGATGGCTAGTCGTGTCCCATTAATGGAGCTAACAAGATCATAAGATACAAGATCAATTAGTTGAATTGTGCATTTCTTACTCCAAGATTCCTTACGTACCTACACTATCATTATCCATAGTCCATACATAAAATCCTTTCCTGGACAATTCACAAGCACCCAAAGCAAGAGTTCCCTTCCAGTTTGTACAAAAAAAATACAATGTCTAGGATTCTTTGGTGAAACGGAATCAAGGAAAAGTTGCGGGATAGAAATAAAATGCACTACCTCAGTGTTCATGTTAAAGGAAGCTATGAGAAGTTTAGGTTGGATTGTTTCGCTTGTCCCAGAACAATCTTACCTTCAACAATGCAATAAGTTGCGATCAACTTCAAAATCCCTCCAGTATCGTAAATTCGATGACCAAACTACAGCGTAGCGTCTCAATCCGCCTAGTAGAGGAGTGGGACAACAAAGACCACCAAATACCTGTAGTCGTTAGTAGTAGGATCCCGGCCAAAAGCTAACACGCCAGTAGGCCTAGAAGGATGGAATTCTTTGATGAATCTAGTGGACGGATTCCATATTGCAATACATTGACAAATTAACGACGTTACGCAAAGAAAGCCATTAATTGAGCCTATAACACGATAAGGCCATTGAACAAACTTAAACGGAGGATAGATATCAAGATTGGATTTTTCGTCAGGTGCAAAGGTGACGGGATTGAGGGACGCTACTAACGGGAGAGGTCCTGAATCATGAACGAGAATTGAGTACATATTTTTGGGATTGGAAACCTAGCGTTTCAGGTGCAAAGAGGCCAACAAAGGGCATAAGATTAGCGTCTCCCACCGTCTACTCACGCACTTTAATCGTATTAGGGGTCTTGACGGCAAGTCTTGATAGGATCTCCGTCAACACATCTTCCGGCAACTGCTGCATCTTTCTTCCAATATCTATATCCGCCACTGATCACGTCTACATTATTCTTAATAAATTTTGTGGAGAATATGTGGTCAATATTAAGTTAATGAATTTTTTGCAAATTAAAGCAACATGGACAAGCTCTAAAAGAGAATGCAATAAACCGCTAAGATTTTGTTTTCCTTTTGACTACGACGACCCCGGCCCTTTATTACGTTTTAAACAGAGAACAGGTCCATCAACGAATTTGGCCCAAATCTCATCCCATGTAATACGGGATCTTTAGAAAACCACCCAACAAAAAATTTTTGAATTAGGAAAAGAACAGCCAAAAAAAAAATGGACATGTAAAACTACGGCCGAAACGCAAAGGAAAGTCACAGCTGTTGCTGGGCTTGCCTCATTCGACACTTAGGCCCAGTTTTTATACGTATGGCTAATTTAAAGTTTTTGTTTATATTTTTATTTATTATTATTATTATTTCACTAGTCATTTTTTTTTCAAATGTGACTTTTTAATTAAACTAGATTTTCATCCGTATGTTTACTAAAAAAAAAAATGATATTCACTTGTGCGTTGTATGCGAAGATCACCTAATATTGTGTAATAATAAAATTATTATAAAATTTTAATACATTAACTCAACCTTTAATCATGATATATCAAACTATTTATGTCAAAATTTTTCATTGAGATGTGTATTTTATGAATGAATTTTTTTATGATGATATATGTCAAACTATTCGAGTCAACCTACCAATTTATACATTAAAAGAATTGTCTAAAAATATTAATAATATACGTGTAATATAAAAATACATATAATAAAATAAAGTTCATGTATAATATGTAACTTTACACTTTGTAACAATTGAGCCTTCTATTCTATTCTTTTTTTTTTCAATGTCTTAGAGCTAATAGTTCATAAACTCCCACATGAGTTTCTATATACTATTTTTATCCAAAAAATCTCTAAATCTCATTAGAATGATATTTATACCCCCAAAAGAAAAAAAAAATTAAGAACGATATTTATACAATACTCTTTAAATAATAATAACAATAAATTTTAAAAATAATTAAAATGAAAAATAAAATAGTTTATTTTCACCACCTTACCTCTATTTAACTACCCGTCCCACTGCCAAATTCAAAACATAGTTGGAGAAATACTCTAATTTTACCATTCTAGCAGAAAAGAGAAGTTCCTAATCTCTCTCAAATTTCATAGAGAGTCAACAATTCAATTGAATCACTCGCTAGAAGTCACGGTAGAAAAATTTTATAATATTTTATGTAGTATGTTATGTACTCTATACTTACTCAATCAAGAATTCAATTCTTTATAATAATTTGGTACTAATTAAAATTCATATCCGAAGGCCTCGTTGACGAATAAGAAATAAAATCTAAAATAAAGTATTAATTAATTTCCCTAACAAAATTAGCAGTAAAATGAAATGAAAACTAATAATTAATATAGATTGTAAAGCACCAATTTAAATGCTTAACTTGTAGTGGTCTAAAAAATACCCTATCAAATCAAAATACATAACTCCATAATTTTCCAAAGACTTGTGAATTTATGACAGTGTCTTTTTAATTATCTATTGTTTTTAGATCGAGAATGTCTTATATTAAGAATCTTTGTATATCTTTTTCCAATTAAACAATATTGTTTTCCAATTATTTTTTGTATATCTTTGTATATTAAGAATCTTTATATTAAGAATGTCTTATATTAAGAATCTTTGTATATCTTTTTCCAATTAAACGCTGTTGTGTTTTTTTTTACTTCAAAGTCTAACGCACAAAAAATATTGTTAATTAAAGAAGTCCAAAATCTATTAATGAATTTATAAACACCTTAATCTTAAATTAAAAAGATTCTCATTTAAAAAAATGGAAATTTTTGCTATAGAGATAAGGAGTTGTGATGGATGAATCATAAATTTAAACTGATAAACCCAAACAGATAAGATAGTTGACAGTATTTGGAATAAAGATCTGTATAAGAGTCCTGTGCAATTGGAATGACAGCTAGAAAAAATAAAAAACAATTGGAAATTAAAAAAAAAACAAATGGATAATATAATATTTACACCCAGCGTACACCAACTGAAAGCAAAAGACCTAAATATTTTTACTTATAGCAGTTTTAACAAGAAAATTATGGTACAACTGTACCGCAGACTAATTTACTCATATATGTGTGGTTAATCTACTTGTATCTTTTCAATTAGAGTGTGTTTGATTGGTAAAGATTTTCCAAAGAAAATAGAGTTTTTCACCTAAATTTCTACTTTTGTGGTGTTTGATTTACATTTTTTTCCATGAAAATATTTTCCATCTTTTGGTCACGTGATCACATTTTCCTTGAAAATAAGGAAAATATTTTCCTATGGGTAGTATAGATTTTTTGTTTCTAGTTAATTTATATTTTTTCCTGAGAATTTCACTTCCAATCAAACACGTTGCAATTCATTTTCTATGGAATTTAATTACCGGTAATTTAATTGACAGGAAAATATTTTCTTTCCAATTAAATTCGCTACTTGTAATCAAACGCACTCTTAATTGATTATGTTACATGTGATTTTATCATTTTATATATGTAACTTTTTAATTATAACACAAATGTAATTTTTCTATTTGTAACTTTTTTTGAGTGCGGTGACACTTTAATTCTTATAAGTTACTTTTTAATTACAAGTGACTTTTAAATAAATTAAATAGTAATATAAATGTGACCTTTAAAGTTATATATATAAAATGTCTTTACACAAATGTGACTTTTAAACTAATCAATTATTTTATATATATATATATATATATACATATGACTTTTTAAATTCACATACAGGTCATCTCAAGAAAAGTCCCATACATGGAAAAAAGTCTCGTACATCCAAGAAGAGATCAACTAGCAGCAGATCACTAACCTGGTGTTCCTAATTTAAATTATACTGTAAAATGGGTTAGATAGAAAAATTGGGATGGAAGGATGAAATTAGTAACGATAATTTCTAGGTAATTGTTCACGCGTCACGCGGTGCTTTCTTCTTAGGAGGAAGTTTCGGTCACGAAGTTGATATTGTGCTTCAATTTCATTTATTATTATAAATAAATCATTAATTATTATGAATCAAAAGATTAAAAAGTCACATATATAGAAATCAAAAAATTTCATTTAAATTCACATATATATCATTTTAAGAAAAGACACATACATGGAAAAAAAGTTACGTACATCCAAGAAGAGATCAACTAGCAGCAGATCACTCCCTGGTGTTCCTAATTTAAATTATACTGTAAAATGGGTAAGGTAGAAAATTTGATATGGAAGGATGAAATTGGTAACGAGAATTTCTAGGTAATTGTTCACGCGTCACGCCGCGATTTCTTCTTAGGCGGAAGTTTCGGTCACGAAGTTGATATTGTGCTTCAATTTCATTTATTATTATATAAATAAATCATTAATTATTATGAACTAACTACAATTAATAGTTAATTAAAGTTAATGTTTATTTCAAAAAAAAAAAAAAACTACAAATAATAGTAATTTAAAAACAAAAGAAAAATTCACTATCAATTTATAGAGTTATTATTATTGCGTCAAGCACATTCACTTTCTTACATGTAAAAATTATCTAGTGTCATACATGTGACACCACTATATAATGCCATATATGTATGACATTAGAACAAAAGTATGATAATATGTGTTCAATGCATTGTAAGTCCAAAGTCAACTCCTCTTCGTCTTTAAAGTATAATTATAATCTACATTGTTGTAGTACAATTACAAGTAATCACATGTCCTATCTCAAATAAATCAAAAATATGTTAATCAACAATATAAGTCTCTATACATGAGACTACAAACTACAATAAAATATGTACAAACTTTTCTCTTTATTAATTAATTGCATTGTATTGTATTTGCATATATATAGTGCTATGTTCTAATAAAATATACGTGTGCACTCAAAAATTGATATTATTCATTAACGCGTTACATTTGTTATTATACATTAACGTGTTACGTTTTGATGAACGTAACATAACTTAATCAAAAGTCTAAACATAATACTACTGGTTATCATTAATTTGATAAATAAATAAAATTGAATGTATATACTAAATATTAGAAGCATAAATTATACCATCTTCGTCCCATAAAAATTGTTTCATATCATTTCTCACATGATTTAAGAAAATTCAATTAATATTATTGAAAAAGTGGAATTTATGAAATTTTTTCTTAATATGCCCCTTCATTTAATTGTTATTCAACTTTATTAAAGTATCTCTAATGGGAGGGTGAATTGTGGTAGTGATGTGGAGGAGGAAGATAGACGAAAGATGATTATTTTAAGTAACTAGGAATGGAAAGAGATATATAAAAAAAATGGAGGGAAAAATGAAAGCGACGAGAGAGAGAGGGAGTTAAATTCAAAAATAATGATAAAATAGTAGTGGAGAGGGTGAATGTGAGGGTCTATTTGTGGACCTTACACGGGACTCGAGGGAGGAAAAGTGAGGAAAAATGGTGTAAATGAGAGAAAAGTAATTAAAAGAAAATGAAAATAGATAAAATTACAGGACCCACGAATTCTTTTTGTGTGTCTCTCTCTATCATGGAATGGACTAGGTCCAAAAAAAAAAGCATTGAAGATGCTCTTAGTTTTTATTTGTCAATATCAATACACATTAAATAAGAGCACATAACTCATCAAAATATTATTTGGTTTACCATTCAACTTGTTTAAATCAGCTATTTTCTCAATTGAAATTAATGATTGAATTTGTCACATAGGAAAATCTATTTTTTATATTTTTGCTTTACTAATTTTCAATTGAATACAAATTGAGTGGCTAATCGGGTAAATTTTTTATAACTTCTTCTAAATTTAGTAATTTCCGGTCCAAGTTGGTGTCTTCAACGGATCCTCCATCTTGCGGGGGCCTGTTAGAGAAGTTACCAGAGTATTATCTACTAATGCCAACAGTGCCATGGATGGGACCGTTGCGAGCAAGACTGAAGACTTGGCACCAATTTAATTTTGTACACACTCTTGTATTAGTGTATAGAATATTATACAATGTTATTATTTCTGTAATATTCTTTTCCTGGTTAGATAGACTAATGTAGACGAGTCTCATTCACTGCATGTGGGTTGTCTCAAATTAAAGTCGCCACGTGGGAAGTCTGGCGGTGTAGCACGCCAGACGTCTGGCGTGTGATCATTTTCGAATGTAGACTGTTGTTTATCTTTGTATAGATAGTATTTGTTTCCTTGTAACCTCATCTGGTGTAGCGTTTGTTTCCTTGTAAACCTGATCTGACGTACTATTATTTCAAGCAAATAATTAATGAAAATCATCTTACATTCAATCTCTTTAATATTTTAAAGTATAGTGACGCTTGAGATAATATTTTGAAAAGTTAAATAACATTTAAAATAAATTTAAAAGTACAGATATACATCTATATATATGAAATAATTTTTGAAAAGTTCAGTGACAAATTAATTAACTCACAAAACCACCAACCCAAAAGAGGTTCAATGCAGTTTAACTAGTTCAAAATTTTGAGTTTTTCCCATTAAAAAAATGCAATTTTTACAATTTTAAAACTTTAAAGGCCAAACACAACTTGTGTACTTGCCCGTCTAGACAACGCCACTTCCTGCTCTACTTTTATAAGCAATGTTTTTGCCTTTTCTTATGAAACAAACTGACGTGGGACCCTAAAACTCAATTTATTTATATATGTTTTAACTAAATTTAGGTAAAATGTTTAATTTTTTTGTCAAAGAAAGGTAAAAAATTAATGTTTTAAAATTTTTTATTAAAACCAGTTCGACCACGGTTAGACCCGGTTCAACCTTTTGACAGTGGTTTTTTCCGGTTTAACGGCCAGTCCAGGTTTCAAAACACTACGTCTAATAGCCTACCTTCTAGATAGACTATGCTCTTAAATTCCAATTGCAACTTCGCATTTTACATTCGAAATGATTAGGGTTTAGAAATAAACTCAAATTTCTAGCTGTAAGTTAAGAGAGAGTGTAAGTAAAGAGAGAGGGAGGGAAAAAATATCTAGTACTCACCAGACTTGGTATGGTTAGCCAGAGCTCACGTCTTAAATGCATATGAGTGCTTAGAATTTAGATATTCAAATTAAATAACAAACTAATTCTAGAATCCACGTATAAATTCCTATCACTTAATTTGATCTAGAACTCAATACCAAAAAGATTTGTGAGAGAGAGAGAGAGAGAGAGGAATATCTAAAAACTAAACTTCTAGAAGCATGCATTAGAGGTATTTGAGTGCTAACAAAGTTTGAAAAAAAAAAAGATTGTGACAACAAATTTACAGCAGTAGGTTTAATTCGCGCGTGTATATATATACACAGGCTCACTAGTATTCTTAAAGGCAAATCTTTAATTCAAAGAATCTGTTTCTCCAATTCTTGATAATCCTACATAAGTGGGAGAGGAGGAAATCTAGAGAGGAGTTGGATACACTGATAAAACAAAAATGGTGGATGAAGAGCGGACGAAGAAGAAGGATCAGAAAGTTGCATTTTATAAGCTATTTTATCATTCGGATAGGCTTGACATTGGGCTGATTATCGTTGGAACAATTTCGGCCATTGCCAATGGATTGACGCAGCCAATCATGACTCTTATTTTTGGGCAGATAATCAATTCGTTCGGAGGGACGGATCGATCCCACGTTGTGCATGAAGTTTCCAAGGTGATTTCTTACCCATTTTGTTCGATTCCTCTGCTTTTTTTTTAGTTTTCAGTGGATGATTGTTTATTAGTCTGGATTTTCTGTATTCGTTCATGCAGTCATTCTGAGGATTTCAGATGTGACGTTTTAACTACAGTTAATTAAAAAAATTAAATTTGCAGGATCGTGCCTTCTAAGATATACAGAATTCTGGCAGAAAAGGGGAATTTATTTTTTTCCATATTAAGCAATGCAAATAAACTGAGATGGGCGCCTTGAATTTCAATTTCAAAACAAATTGAATTCTAGAATGATGCTAAAATCAAATATTTTTCTATGGGGAACTTATACAGAATCCTTATTTTTCAATCCACTTAACTCTTAAAAAGACCTATGTGATTGGACGGTGATAAGCAAAAAAAAAAAAATCCTTCCTGTAGTGAACTGTTGGTGGCGTAGTGCATTGATGTATTATGCTGCTGGAACGTATGCTTATCTTCATCTGGGAAAATTTCAGGTCTCTCTCAAATATGTGTACTTGGCTATTGGAGCTGGCATTGCTTCGTTTCTACGTAAGAATGCTGATTTCTTTTTTGTTCTTTTGTTTGTGTGTGTGTATACATGTTCTTCATGAATTTTAATAAACAAAAAATTCTTGCTTGAAAAACAGAAATGACCTGTTGGATGGTAACTGGAGAAAGAAGAGCAGCTCGAATAAGGGGGTTATACTTGAGGACCTTATTAAGGAGATCGGAAGAGATTGAATTTTTTGACACTGAAACATCGACAGGGGAGGTCATTGGGAGGATGTCTGGGGACACCATTCTCATTCAAGAAGCCATGGGTGAAAAAGTGAGCTCTTAAATTGCTATTACAATTTGCTAATTTTAGAAGACCTTGATAGTGATAAGGAAGAATAAGAAGCTATAGTCTTGTACGTAGTGATAAGAAAGAATAAAAAGCAATAATCTATTTCATCATGTTGGACAGTCTGTATGAAACATGCAGGTATGTGGCAACTACATGAACCTTGCTGATAATTGTTTATCTCAGGTTGGGAAATTCATTCAGTTCACATCAACATTTTTTGGAGGCTTTATAATCGCTTTCTGTAAAGGATGGCTTCTAGCACTAGTTTTATGCTCATGTATTCCTGCTCTTGTCATTGCCGGAGGTTCCATGTCATTGCTTATGGCAAAGATGTCGAGTCAAGGGCAACTTGCTTACGCGGAAGCTGGAAATGTGGTAGAACAAACAGTGGGAGCAATCAGGACGGTAATTAAAATGCTGCAATCAATATGGTATTAGTTTGCTTTTGCACTCAAATTATGACTGACTTCATGTAATTCTTATGCTTTTGTTTAATTGTAGGTTGCATCCTTCAATGGAGAGAAGAAAGCAGCAGAAAAGTATGACAGCAAACTGCAATTAGCCTATGCTTCCACTGTTCAGCAAGGAGTGGCTTCAGGATTTGGTCTTGGCACAATTTTACTAATTGTCATTAGTACTTATGGCTTAGCCATATGGTATGGATCAAAATTGATCCTTGAAAATGGATATAATGGTGGAAAGGTTATCAATGTCATCATGGCCATAATGACTGGTGGAATGTAAGTATAGTGTTCATGTTTAATATACTCTCTTTCTCTGTACTTGCATACGGAACTTGTATTTACCATTGAGCGTAGCTCTCACTGTAATACTTGTATCAGATCACTTGGCCAGACATCTCCATGTCTAAGTGCATTTGCAGCAGGTCAAGCTGCAGCATACAAGATGTTTGAGGCTATTGAACGGAAACCGAAAATCGATGCTTATGATGACAACGGAATTGTGTTAGAAGCTATTCAAGGTGAAATTGAGCTGAAGGATGTGTATTTCAGATATCCAGCAAGGCCAGATGTGCAAATTTTTTCAGGTTTTTCGTTACATGTATCAAAAGGTGAAACTGCAGCTCTAGTTGGGCAGAGTGGAAGTGGGAAGTCCACAGTGATTAGTTTGTTGGAGAGATTTTATGATCCTAATGCTGGAGAAGTACTTATAGATGGAGTTAATCTGAAGTATTTGAAACTCAAATGGATACGACGGCAAATGGGACTTGTCAGTCAGGAACCTGTCCTATTTACAACTACTCTGAAGGAAAACATACTGTATGGCAAAGAAGATGCTTCTGATGAAGAGATCAGAGCTGCAACAGAACTTGCTAATGCTGCCAAATTCATTGACAAGCTTCCCCAGGTAACCAGGAACTACTCTTTTACTTGATTGAACCGGCAATTACACGTAAAAAGATAAACCATATCTTTTCTACAGGGACTTGACACGATGGTGGGTGAACATGGAACTCAACTATCTGGTGGTCAGAAGCAAAGAGTTGCAATTGCTAGAGCTATTCTGAAAAATCCAAAAATCCTTCTCCTCGATGAGGCAACAAGTGCTCTAGATGCCGAGTCAGAACGCCTTGTGCAGGATGCACTTGATAATGTTATGATAAACCGAACAACAATAGTTGTTGCACACCGTCTGACAACCATAAGAAATGCTGATCGCATAGCAGTAGTGCAAGCTGGAAAACTAGTAGAACAAGGTAAAATTCATCACAATTTGTTGAAGCCTTGAAGTTGATTTATGTTTTAGCATGTGCGGTTAATTTGAAATTATTGTCAAAAATGTTAGGCACCCACTCTGAACTGATAAGAAATCCCAACGGGACATACTCCCAGCTTGTAAGTATGCAAGAAGGTGCTAAAGAGATTGATAACACTGAAGGGAAAGACATGCAAAAAAGGGATTCTACTCTAGACTTGGTTAGCGGCTTGAGCAAATCTTCTAGTCCGCAAATTTCCATGAGGGAATCAACTAGCAGTGGATCACTCCCTGCTGGTCCTAGTCATATTGACTATGAGGAGGTTCACACTGGATATGACAGAAAGGATATTTGTGTGGAAGTTTCAAAGGAACGTAAGAAAATTTCTATCAGACGCCTCGCACACCTAAACAAGCCTGAACTGCCATATTTGCTGCTAGGAACACTGGCAGCTGGGGCAAACGGTGTAGTCTTTCCCATATTTGGCCTCTTACTTTCGTCTGCTATTAAAATTTTCTTTGAACCTGCAAACCAGCAGAGAAAAGATTCCAAGTTTTGGGCACTCATGTTAGTAATATTGGGCATATGCACCTGGGTAGTTGTACCAATACAGAATTCCTTTTTTGGAATTGCTGGTGGTAAGTTGATACAGAGAATCCGTTCTTTGTCATTCAAAAAGGTAGTGCACCAGGAGATTAGTTGGTTTGATAGTCCTCGCAACTCAAGGTTCGGTAATTATTTTTATAGTTATATTTATTGTCCTTAATTTTATTTTATTGAGAGACTAAAAAATAGGGGGTTATTTAATGCAGTGGTGCTATTGGGGCAAGGTTATCTACTGATGCCTCGACTGTTAGGAGCATTGTAGGTGATGCGCTAGCGCTAATAGTCCAGAATATAGCGACGGTGGTGGCGGGCCTCGTTATAGCCTTCACAGCTAATTGGTTACTTGCCATCATAATCCTTCTTGTACTACCCTTCGTTGGTTTGCAAGGATTAGATCGGAAGAGGTTCTACAAAGGGTTCAGTGCAGATGCCAAGGTTATTTTCAGTACCTTATAGTCATTTGAAAACTACTTGAGTCTATTTATTCGGACACCAAAATAAAATTTGCAATATATTTATTGCAGGTGATGTATGAAGAAGCTAGTCAAGTAGCGAACGATGCTGTTGGAAGCATAAGAACTGTTGCTTCATTTAGTGCAGAAGAGAAGGTGATGAAGATGTATGAGGAAAAATGCAAGGATCCTGTGAAGCAAGGAGTTCGGCTTGGGCTTATTAGCGGAGCAGGTTTTGGAGCCGGTTCTTTTGCACTCTATTGCACAAATTCCTTCTGTTTCTACATAGGAGCTGTTCTAATTCAACATGGAAAAGCATCATTCGGGGATGTGTTCAAGGTAAATATTAAGATTCTCTCTTTTTTTTTTTTTCTCAACTTATTGTCATTGGCTTCAATTGAATCACAACCTTCTGTAGGTTTTCTTTGCCCTAACAATGTCAGCTATTGGCGTTTCTCAAACTAGTGCAATGGCTCCTGATGTGAACAAAGCTAAGGATTCTGCTGCTTCTATATTTGAGATCCTGGATAGTAAACCTGAGATCGATTCAAGTAGTGAAGTAGGCACAGAGTTGGATAGGGTTAGAGGCGAGATTGAGTTTCAACATGTAAGCTTCAAGTATCCAACAAGGCCAGATATCCAAATCTTTAAGGATTTGTGCCTAAGTATGCCGTCCGGGAAGGTATTATTTACTCAACATAATATAGTAATACCTGCCCATTTGTAACTCTTATCGATTGCATCTTTTGTTTAGAGTTGAATAATTTTATTTATTTACATTTCTCTTCCAGACGGTAGCTTTAGTTGGAGAAAGTGGATGTGGAAAGTCTACTGTGATCAGTCTGATACAGAGATTCTATAATCCCGAGTCTGGCCAAATACTTTTGGATGGAGTAGAAATCAAAAAGTTCAACTTAAGTTGGCTCAGGCAACAAATGGGATTAGTGAGTCAGGAACCCGTTCTCTTCAATGAGACAATCCGCGAAAACATTGCTTATGGGAAAAAGGGGGACGTAACTGAAGAAGAGATCATTTCAGCATCAAAAGCCGCGAATGCACACAACTTCATATCCGGATTGCCCCAGGGATATGATACCAGTGCCGGAGAGAGAGGAGTTCAATTGTCTGGTGGACAAAAGCAAAGAATTGCTATAGCAAGAGCAATACTTAAAGATCCAAAGATCCTTTTACTTGATGAAGCAACAAGTGCACTGGATGCTGAGTCAGAGCGAGTAGTACAGGATGCATTAGATAAAGTTATGATGAACAGAACGACCGTTGTTGTAGCACATCGCCTGACTACAATAATAGGGGCGGACACCATTGCTGTTGTGAAGAATGGGGTGATCGCTGAAAAAGGAAGTCATGACGTGCTTATGAAAATGAAGAACGGGGTTTATGCATCATTAGTTGCTATACACTCTAGTTCAGAATAAAGTAAAACAACTCATTTTGTGATGCATTTTTGCTTCTTGAGAAATTTTAGGCATTTATCAGTGATTTTCTGGGAGGGGGTAGCCTATCTCTCTGAGCCGTTGTATTGTCTCACTGAAAACTTTTGAACCTTCATTCAGGAATCAACACAGCGTTCAATTGTTTTTATTTGCTGCTTTTCCTAATCCAAAAGTATTCATTATTTTAATTATGCATTTTTTTTTTAATTATAACGAAGTGACATTGAAATTTCTGATAAACAACTTCATATAGTATTATGTTTCTGTGCTTGAATATAAATTAGCCAATCAATCAAAGGGCCTTATTTGAGTAACAAGACTATAACTATTCAATTTTCTACTAGTTGACACAGATTGATCTTACTTTTAAATTCTCATGGCGTCGAGGTATGCTTTCCCATCAAGTTCACGCGAGAACAATCCCTTCAAATAATCAGCAAAGCTGATTCTTTTGAATTTTGCAGGAGTTTCAGGAGTGACAAGGCTGGGTGCTGGACTTAAATCAGAGATCGGAAGAGCACACGTTGAAAAATGTGGCAATGGAGAGCCTCTCCTTCTTGGGGTTGACAGTTGCTCTATGCTCAATGCTCCGGTAAACTCCGTTAGTCACAATCTGTGGTAACATGCAACAGTAAGGATGTTTATGTACAACAGAGAAACACACGAGCTCAACAGATAAAAGCTCCATAAGTAATGAGAATAAAATTTAATGGATTGGCTCCAGGACGTTGTATCTTGTACTATTACCTCTAAGATGTCTCCAATGTTGATAACAAAAGCATTAGGAAGTGGTACCACAGAAACCCAAGCTCCATCTTTCTTAATCTGGAGACCTACAATTTCATTCACTTGGAGGAGGATAGTCAGGGCAACTGAGTCAGAGTGTGGACAGAGGCCCGTAACGAGCTCTGGTTGGGGACAGGGAGGATAATAATTCATCCTCATCGCTTGCATCCCGTCTTTGAAGAGCAAATTCATTTCCGCAGCTTTCATATGCAAGGCTTTAGCCATTAGGTTCAGGATCTTCATAGCAAGGTTCTTCAGTTCTGCACCATATTCATCAATGGCTTCCCTGCAACGGGCAAGAAAAAAAGGAGGCAAGTAATAATTGCATTTGATGTAGACTTGTCCAGAAGAGGACTAGATAATATTTGTGTTTCTACCTGAACTTAACAGGAACCTTGGGAATCAAATGAGGCTTTCTCAAGTGGGGCGGTAAGGTGATTGCGAAGAATATATCTGCCCAATCGAGCTTTTGCTCTTCTGATACAACAAAGGCCTGTCCATAGCCCTCTGCGTCCCCTTCCTCTTGGCTATACTTCTTCTTCTCTTCCAACGGGAGATTGAAGAATTCTTGAATTTCTGTCTTCATTTTCTCCACCTTTGAAGAGTCAACTCCGTGGTTGGTCAACTGCAAGTAATTATTCTTGAGATCACACAGAACACCATCCAACGGAAAATCAACTTTGGAATTGGAATGTATGTGGAGATTGATATATTCACCTGAAAGAAGCCCCATTCTTGGCAGGCAATGTGCAACTTTTTGAGCTCTGAGTCTGCGGAGTCTCCGTCCATCAAGCGATGCATATCAATCACAGGAATTCGGTTTTCGGGCAAGGAAGAAACAAGATGATCTTGATTAGGACGATGGTACCTCGGTGGAACGGTGGTGAGTTTCTTCTTAGCCAATTCCTGCACATTAGGCACCTCTAAGGAACTCCCTAGCTTTTTCAACTGTGGTTCCATATCTGCTGCACACTTTCCGCACTCTTATTTTATTCTTCTTTTCTATATCTACAAACTCTTTCTTATACATCTCTGCTGTGTGTGTATATATAAAAACACACATATACATGTCCCCAAAAAAATGATCATAACAATAAATAAAAATAACCGTTTCTTAACAAGATTTTGGTGACATATATATTTACCTACTCCATTTTATTCTACTTCAAAAAAAAAAATGAAAGAAAGAAAAAAACTAGTAGATTGAAATGATGGGAAGCTGAAAGTGACATCTTGGGAGAGTTTTTGGTCGAAAAGAATCAAATCAGGTTGGATTTTTTTGATCTAGCGTATATTAGCCGTCATTTCTTATTCATCAACAGTTTTCTTAGTTTGCGTCATCGCTGATAAAAATTCCAAGTGAACAAGTCCTTCGGAACCTCTCATGTCTCTTTTGGAAGTAATGATAAGATAGGAAGAAAAGAAGAGCCTTATTTGACCATCGCGTAGGACCCTAGGATGGTAGCTTGAATTAGGATCAAATATTTCGGTAATGAGTATTTTTCTACTAGAAGTAGTCTCCTTGGTATAAGCAAGTTGACAAGCCTTGTCCTTTCAATTGAGAATGAGACGATAATGAAAATGGTGTCGTCAAACATATGTTCATGTTTGGAAATCAACCTAGAAATCCTAGAATACTTTCTAAATTTACCCTAAGACTTTACTTTCGATGTTGAGTATACATATCAAATGAATAGGAGAAATGAAAATAATCGAGCTTAGTTGTTGCTAGCTTCGCTTGGACTTTAATCCCAAATTAAATTCTTCTACCTTATTCACAGTTAATGTTTTTTTAAAATACAATTACAATTTACATCATGACAGTATAAATGTATATAAATATATATCCTACTGAAATACAGGGCACATAAATCAATAATACAAACCTTTATGAATGAGACTACAAGAAATCAAACTTCTATACAGGAGACAAACTACATAAAAAATGTAGATAAACCCCCACATAGGGGTATCGAACATGAAAATGTTTAATTGTCACTTGTCAAGAGTTCAAATCCAAATTGAATTCCTCTTTCAACTCAAGAAAATTATGTGCATGTGTGGGAGAGAGGACAATAAATGGAGAGAAAATTAAAGACAGACGTGTGAATTGTTATGAAAATAATGAAAATGCAACCCACCAACAAAACTTGCCAGAAATAAGCAAATGCAAATTTTGCTTGCTTAAATAATAGCAAATGTCTATTAATGCCGTCCGACACGCCATATAAAGATCTGACGGTACAATACTATTAAATACATGACATTAAGTCATTTTCAGTCTAATATGAGTCACTCTATTTCCTAGTCACCTTATTTTATCGAGTAATTTAATTCACAAAAATTTCAAAATAAGAGTGGGATGCAATGACATATACAACCTCACTTAGTCGCCCAATAAATAAACAAACAAGGGAGACTGCTGAGTAGTATTATTTGTCTAATATTATTAAATTATATGAATTTATTACAAAGGCAGTAGAAACCGTGGAATACAAGATACTGTAGAGGTGCTTGAGAAATATGATTGTAGTGGCTGTGAAGAAAAATAAGAACTTACTTTTGCTCAAGTATATATTGTTTATAAATTCATCAATAATTCAACACAAGATGGTCAAGTTATAATTTTTCCTAAGAGACGTATTGTGTTTTCAAAAGTAGGTGAACTAAATTCTACCAAGAATGTTACGTTACTAGAAGTTTATTACTGCGTACCTCCATTCTACAAAAATAGTTACATTTTAATTCTCACAAATATTAAAATAAAATAAAATTAATAGTGTTAAAAAAGTAAAATTTAAATCATTTATTTGATATACCCTTTCATTTATTAAATATTACACTTTATATAATATTATTTTACTAATTACAATAAATACTAAATAAATTGTAAGATCATTCCTAATGTACCCGGGGGGATGGAGGGGAAATGTAAGAGCATGATTAATGTGGGGGAAAAATCCAAATTGTTACATGCATGCAAATAATGTAAAGGGCAATAAACCTATTTTTGGGTTTTCCCCCCTTAATTCAAATAATATATAAGTTGAAAGAGATAGCTTTTAACACTTTTGTTTGGGGGCCAAATTTAGCCCCCATTTTGGGTTTTTCACCCTTGCAATTGGTCTTGCCTCTTTGATTTTTTCTCTCTTTTTCAAATGAGTTTTTCCCCTTCAATTTTCACTTTAGGCTTTCACTTTGGGTTTTTGCCCCCACGTTAATCTTGCTCTAAAGGGGAAGAATAAGGGTGGAAAAACTTTAAAAAAAGGTCAAATTTGGCCCTTTCTTTGAGTTTTTTCACCCTCATATTTGAGTTTATAGCCCCAACATTGGATATTTGTGGTGTGGTGTGGTGTGGTGTGGGGTAGGGGTGGGGGGGACCCAAATTTGAATAGCTTGGTAATATTACAACTACATTTTTAGAAGAAAAGTAGCTTATATTTAAGACGGATGAATAAAGAAAATTGAACTATCTTTGTGGACGGAGATAAATAAATGAATAATGTCAATTTTTTAAAATAAATATGATTGCACTATTGAATTGATCAATATATATATTAGAAGTTGTGACAATTATTAAGATTTAATTGAATTTATTATTTATGGGCATCAGGGCATGATGCAGTGGCAAGAAAGTTTCCTTTTGTGTGTGTGTATATATATAAAGAAAAATTATTATATCATGTATGTATGTTAGCTTCTCTATTCATGCAAAGCAAGTGATGTATGAACACCGATGAGTTGGTAATAATTTGATGGAAGAAAATCAATATATTGTCATTCAACAAGGCAGTGGACAACATAATTCTCACACAAACAAGGTTACTAGTAATCCTTCTGTTCAGCCCCTCGACAGTTTGCAGGGATTCCTCGACATGAGTTTCAATGCAGATGCCAAGGGGCTAAACAAGAAGGGTTACTAGTAACCATGAATCTCTTGTTTTGAATCTTACTTCTTAAATTATCATTTTTTTGGCAGGAATTCAAGGTTCTCAATCGAAAATTTATTTCAATTTTGGCCCTCTTCTTTTCAATAACACAAGGAAATTGCCAACTTCTGCTATATAAATGCATTATTTGTTATTATATTTCTGTGTTTTAGTATTACATTGGCTAATCATTGACAAGGCCTTCTTTAATTGTTCTTACTCTAAATTCTCATAGCATCGAGGTATGATTTCCTATCAAGTTTCCGCGATAAGAATCCCTCCAAAAAATCAGTATAGTTGATTCTTTTGAATTTTGCAGGAGTTTCGGGAGCCACTAGGCTTGGTGCTGGACCTAAATCAGCATCCATATTTGGGTTGGAAAATGTGGCAATAGAGAGCCTTTCTTTCTTAGAGTTAACAGTTGCTCTATGCTCAACTCTCCGGTAAACTCCATTCGTCACAATCTGTGGAAACATGTAACGGTACGAACTCTTACTGATATACAAACTCAAGAGATAGTAATGAACATTGGATATTGTACAAATACCTCTAAGATGTTTCCAACATTGATAATGAAGGCATTAGGAAGTGGAACAACGCGAATTCAAGCTCCATCTTTCTTGATCTGGGGACAGTCAATGTCATTGACTTGGAGAAGGATGGTGAGAGCAGATGTATCGGAATGTGGGCAGAGGCCGGTCACGAGCTCTGGTTGGGGACAGGGAGGATAAAAATTCATCCTCATTGATTGCTCCCCTTCTTCAAAAATCATGTTCATTTCCTCAGTTTTCATGTCTAAAGCTTTAGCCATTATCTTCCGATCTTTCATGGCAAGGTTTTTCAGTTCTGCAACATATTCATCTATAGCTTCCCTGCAATAAGCAAGAAAAAAATGAGCAAGTAACAGCGAGTTTCTTATGCATAAGAATAAGCAGTTACCCGTTTTTCTACTTGAATTTAACAGGAGGCTTGGGAATTAAGTGAGGTTTTCTCAGGTGGAGTGGTAAAGCAATTACATAAAACAGATCTGCCCAGTCGAGCTTTTGTTCTTCTGATACAACAAAAACCTGCCCATAACCCTCTACATCACCTGCCTCTTGGCTAAACTTGTTCTTTTCGAGATTAAAGAATTCTTCAGTTTCTAACTTCATATTCTCCACTTTGAAGAGCTTACTCCATGGTTGATCAACTGCGAGTAATGCTTTATTCAGACCATACAAATAACATTCATCTGATGATACTAATGTTTACAAGGATTCATAACTTGGTGTCACATATGAGAACATTAGAAATGAGAAGCATCCATGCAATCTTGTTATATACTGTACACGGAGTACCTGAAAGAAGCCCCATTCTTGGCATGCACTGTGCAGTTTCGCAAGCTCTAAGTCCGTGAAATCTCCCTTCATCAAGCTTTGCATATCAATCATGGGAATTTGGTTTTCAGTGAAAGAAGAAACGAGATGATCTTGATTAGGACAATGGTATCTTGGTGGAACAGAGGTGAGTTTTTCCTTGGCCAATTCCTGCACATTAGGCACTGGTAACGAACCCCCTAGCTTTCTAAACTGTGGCTTCATATCTGATGCAAAAGACACAGTTCCCTTTTCTTTCTTTTTCACAACCCTTTTGCTATATATATCCTTCTGTGCTTCTATATATATAAGCATTAGAGAACAGAAAACATTCAGATATTGTATAATTTCGTGGTGACATTTATGTTTTACCAACCTCATTCTATAAAGATGTGGGTAAAGAAAAGTTATACATTTCTGCATGAATATTGTGCTGAATTGGTATTTTCAAAGGTCCCATAGATGAGGTCCTCAGCTACAATAGACTAATCCAATCAAGCAATTAAGAGTATATCAATATGTGATCATAAAAAGGAAAAACCAGATAGTTACACAAATCGGGTTAAGGTCATACGGTGTTATACAAGACACAACCATCTGGCATGCATCGAGACACTCCCCACATTGTTGTGCATATCCCAATGCACACCACATGGTCATATAGTTTCATATGTATGGTACAAGATAGGAACTAATTAATTTGCACCAGATCAAGAAGTCGGTTGTATGTAGAACAAGTGAGATCGTTTTGAAGCCATGCCTTTAGCCTAGACGTGACAAATATATAGTACTGTGTTGTAAATGTGTAACAAAGTGCAAGACGTTGTGAGGAGTAGAGCACAAGCAGGGCCGGATCTAGCCCGGAATTTTTTTAAAAAAATTATATTAGTCCTATTAAATTGTAATTTTTATGTTACAGATCCGCTACTGAACACAAATATATTGAGTATAGAGTATAGACGAGCGTAGGCATTGTCTAGTCAAGCTTCTTAAAGCAAATAATACAACAGTTATTAGAATAATCTCATTATTATATATATCCTCCATGCACTCACTCTCGTAACCAACTCTCAAACAGAAAGTAGATAAAGAAACAGAGAGAGCTAGATTCTGAGATTCAAGAAAGTGAAAATGATTGAAGAAATCAAGAAACCAATCACCACCGAAGAGGACGCGGAGAAATCATCATCAATGTCTTCAACAATTGCCAGGGCTGATAATGGAGTAGGAAAGCAATTGCACTGTCCGGCGTTGAAGCCCGTGAAAGCATTGCGTGCAAAGCACCCGTTGAAGTGCTCGTGGACGTTCTGGTTTGATAATCCCTCTGCCAAATCGAAACAGGTCACTTGGGGCAGCAACATCCGTCCCGTCCACACCGTCTCATCTGTCGAGGATTTCTGGAGGTACCCTTTACCCCCAGAAATCTTTTGCTAAATCAAGGGTCTATTTCTGAATGGTTTTTGAGGGCTTTCATTTTCTTGTATATAATTTTAGTCAATTAAACGAATTTCTGTCACACATTGTATTTATATAGTTCTTGAATTTTTTGTTCGTTGTGTTTGTTATTACGGGTCACTGTTATTTTGCTGCTGTGGAAAAGAACGAAGAAACTACCAAATTTGATATATTTTGCGGTTTTGGCACGAATTTGATGGATTGTTAATGTTCCTTACCTCTGTGTATGCATGTGTGCTTCTTTTTATAGAATTCATACCATTTTAATGCATTTTCTTGAAAGTTTCATGCTCTGTTTTATGTCCCCCGGAATATCTGTTAATGTGAACAAAATCAAGTGAATTCTGGCCTTCCCCTGTTCATAATTCTTTTCAAGTGCTGCTGAGGTGATTTTTGATAATTTCTTTGGGGGCAACGTCATGATATTTTCTTAGGCGCTGTAGTATTTCTATTTTTTACTTAATAATCAGTTCTTACTTTCAAAAACCTGAACCTAAAGGAAATTTACGTTGTCATCACCTTTATGCAATGGGAAGCACACCGGAAGGCACTAACAGATTGTATGTTTGGCTTACAGTGTTTACAACAATGTACACCAGCCAAGCAACTTGGTAGTTGGAGCAGATTTTCACTGTTTCAAGAACAAAATCGAGCCGAAATGGGAAGATCCTGTTTGTCAGAATGGGGGAAAGTGGACTTTCACCTTTCCTCGGGGTAAATCTGATACTTGTTGGCTCTATACGGTATGTTCAGTTCAGACTCTTGTTTAACTTGCTGTTTCCCTATGTTCTCCATTCTCCAATTAACACATGGTTTTCATTTTAGCTTCTGGCCATGATTGGGGAACAATTTGACTGTGGAGCTGAAATCTGTGGGGCAGTCGTCAATGTGAGATCCAGGCAGGAAAAAGTTGCTCTCTGGACCAAGAATGCTGCAAATGAAGCTGCTCAGGTAATTTGGTTTGAGACAGCCGACTGAATACTCAGTCACTCATTTCCATCAAAAGAAACCTAGGTGGGATGGTTTGCAGGTTCATTTGAGGCCAGAGGGCAATCGCCTTATTCCACCAATTTGTAATATGACATGTCTTCAGTTTCACTCTTGAAATTCTAATTATTTCCATCTCCCAATTGATTCTGTGGACAATATACTTAAAAATAGAAGGAGGTCAAGCAATATCAGTTTTTCTGTTTAAGTTCCTAAGGGAATGGGGGAACAACACAAGTGACTAATATTTTGATTACTTGTCTGGCCTTATGCTGGAGGCTCAGTTGTTTTCTGTTTAAGTTCCGAAATCAATTGGGGAACACAAAATGACTAATGGTTTGCTTCACTTTCTTGAAATTCTAATTCTGTGCGTCTCAATTGATTTTGTGAAGAAGATACAAACTAGATGGAGGTCAATTAATCAGTTCTTCTTGTTAAGTTCTAAGATCATCAGGGAAGCAACATAAATGACTAATATTTGTGGATTTGTCTGGTTGACAGATAAGGATGGTAGACTTTCAAACTAGCTGGAAGTTGTGTTGTTGATATTTTGGGCACATGATTGTGCTTACTTACCTCTAGCTATCTGTATAGGTTTACATTGTTTTTACCCTTTAGCGTCTCTTGGTGTATGCAAGTTTTGCTTGCTGATGTCTTTGTTCGCTGTGTGTTCATTGAATTTGCCGGTTTTGCAGTTGAGCATTGGAAGACAGTTGAAGGAGTTCCTAGAATACAATGACACAATTGGCTTCATATTTCATGTAACTTCTACCATTTTCAGGATAATTATCTTTCTGAAGTAACATGCATCAAAGTTGAACTTTAAAAATGCATCAAAGTTGAATTTTTTTCTTTTGGTACTGGTACTGCCTGACCAGCTCTTATATTGCAGGAAGACGCAATGAAGGAGAGAGTTCCTAAGACTCGATATGTTCTGTAGCTGTGTAGCAACTAGGATTAAGAGGACGACCTAGGCAACTCTTTAACATTTGTGGAAGACTGGTTGACACCATGTTGAATCCATCGTCACTGTTGGCCCTTTTTATTTTTTTCTACTTGCTATTGTGAAGTTCAGCTGGAAATCAGTATGTTACGATGTACATAAACGTAACAGACAACTTTCATTTTAGCCCAGTTTTCTGGGACTCCTGTTGATTGACATGGAGCATATTGCGAAGTTTGTTCTGGTTTTACATCTGTTTGCGGCCCGTCTTCCTCTTCTAATGGCCGCTCAGTTAGAAAAAGAGTACTAGATTCATATGTAAAAGAGATCAACAATCTTTCACTCTCTAAGGAAAGCCCCAGGAATAACACTGCTTAAGAGAAACTCATTGCAAAGGTCAATCTATTTCCCCTGTAAATGCTTCTAAAAGATACTATACCTAAAAACAAATCATTTCTGGAAAGTTATGAGCTACACAGAGTGGTATCGAGCTACATTTTATTTGATCTGGTCATGGAATGCGACTTGCAGGCATCCGAGTTATGGTATTTGGCATTCCTGCCTT
>CAVNYN010275148.1:0-15278 GCA_963692815.1 Nyctanthes arbor-tristis | reverse complement strand
AAGCTTAAATACTATGCTCCAATGTTAAAAAATTCAATCTAACACGTGGCTCTCAAGCCAATGGTATCCAAATCCTGTATTCTCCAAGTTTCTGAGAACCTAATGAATTCTCTGTTCACATTTCCCTGTAAAAGATAAGGAAGCAATAACAACAACAATAATAATAATAATAATAATAATAATAATAATAAAATGAGTGATTTAGCTTTCAAAAGATTACAACTTTGATTGCGAAACACCACCAATCATACTTAAAAACCTCTAGTGCTTCTTTATAAGTTTTTCTTATTTTATTTTCTACCATGCCATAATTGCGTAAAACATAAAAATTAGCCAATAACACTTGATCATCATTCAATAACATCAAATTCTAAGGGAGAAAATTTTAAAGCTTTCAAACATATATTTTCAAAGCAGCACAAAACATGGATACTATATATTACATTAAAAATTTTCTATGTAATTTAAAAGTAAAAAAGACAGGACTTCAATCCTCACCTGTGCAGCATGATTGCCACTATAGGAGTCAAACACGAAAACTTGCCCTAGCCAAGAACGACTATATCTATGGAAACTTGAAACAACAATAATATTAGATTAGATTTATATAACATAAATTGGAGTAGGTATATTCTTGTTATTTGTTAAAATAAAGGTGTCAAACCTATATAAAGAATCCACAAATAAAGAATTTATGTGCCTAGGAAAAATATTTGAAGTAAAGAGTACGACTCTAACTCGATATAGATAAAAATAACATACCTTAATTTGTATTAGTCAACTAAAGCGATGGCAATATAATATCTATACAGAATAAGATATGAAATTTCTTATAAGCTAATAGATCTATACTATAAATAAGAGAGATTGTGCCATATATTGAATTGATATAGTAAATATAATTCAGAAAAATAAATAGTTGAGAGTTTTATTGAAAACTTTAATTCAAACGACCGAATTTTTTAAAAATGGATAATCCAACTAATTTTTTCACTATCTTGTTGAATTCACTTTACGTATTTTGACCAAATTCTTAAATCCACCTCAGCCTCTAGACCAAATTCTTAACCAGTTGAATCCTAAAATCAATAGTCCAAGTCCATATGAACTCCCCATTGTCAAAGAAAATAAATCGCCAAGATTTTAGCATTGATTTAGGAAATTAAGATGTATTATGACAGAGATTTTAGCATTGATTCAAGAGATTAAAATGCGTATGGTAGAGATTTTAGAACAGCGGATTAGGAAATAATCAAAAGTACGGAGAGAATTAATAATTAAAACAGTAGATTAGGAAATAAGAATCCTCAGGCACTCGAAAGGGAAAGATGAGAAGAAAGAGAAGGGAATTTGCAGTGAAAATTGGGGGAAAAAGCAGGGGAGCGGTCAGATTTATTTTTTTATTTTTTTCTTAGAGGTGTGGTTGGAAATTTTACAAATTGTCTAATGAAAAGATATCCATGTAATAACTAAGAAACACAAATCTAATATGAATATCCTTTTAAAACAAATATATATAATAATATGTGCATATTAGAATGTACAGATTATCACATCAAATTACATAACAAAATAGAAGAAGGTTGAGTGTTATAAAAGTGGATGTTAAAAATGCAATTTTCAAAGAGAATTGAATTGTGTCACATATCAAGTTGATAGCAAACAACAGTTGAGGGTGTACTTTATAAAAATAAAATGAAATATATGTGATTTAAGGCAGATGAAATCCTCTATCGGATCAAGAATATAATAATATTGTCTAATGAAAAGATATCTATGTAATAACTAATAAACACAAATCTAAAATGAGTGTCCTTTTAAAACAAATATATATGATATGTGCATATTAAGATGTACATATTCCCATATCGGATTACATAATAAAATAGAAAAAAGTTGGGTGTTATAAAAGTGGATGTTAGAAATGCAATTTCCAAAGAGAATTGAATTGTATCGCACATCGGGTTGATAGCAAACAACGGATGATGGTGTACTTTATAAAATTAAAATGGATGATATGTGATTTAAGGCGGATGAAATCCCACATCATATTAAAAATATAAAATTATTTGGCTGAGTCTATATAAAAGTAAAAGTTGAAATGCATGTAACATAATTTTTATTGGCCTAACTATTGATTTTCAGTCCAATTGCAGTTAAAAGCTTTTTCCTATATAAGATAATTGATTTTGGGCTCGGGAAAACAGTGTAATTAGCCCAAAATTCAAATGGGCTGTGACAAGAGACAGTGCGGTCACATCACAAGCGATACCGCAAAAGATTGACCAAGACGTTACAGTATTAAAATGTGCGAGAAAATTTAAAAGGCAACTTAAGAGCCTTTATATATATAATAATATATAGATTTTCGGTTTTTGTTCGACTTTTATATTTTACAAGGTTACAATTTGCTACACATTAAAATGACAACAAACTAATAGAAAAAATATTGGAATTGGAATTAAAAGCAAGTGTAATAAAATTGCAAAAACAACACTAAAGTTAAAAAATAGTAGCCACACTACTGAAAAAATGGGACTATTTTGAAAAAAAAAATAGCGTCAAAACTAAATTTTGATTTTTTTTTAAGGAAAAAATTAAATTATACTTGAAGTAAACTGTTTACGGTTTTAAACTTAAAACGGAAAATCGAAATAGTGTCGATTTTTTCAATTCAATTTACTCAGTCTCAGTTATTTTATTCGCCCCTAATAGTAATCACCGCATTCGTACCTCTTCCCAATATGTCTTAAAAAAGTAATAATAATAAATTAACACATTGCTAACTTCTCGGCGTCTGTCATTCTATCTCTACTGTCACTTCTTCTATAAAATTTTATAGTCTATCCCGTCGCAAAAAATCAGAATGCATAAAATAAAATTCACTGACCCAATTGATAGTTAGATAAAAGTAGATGACCTTTGATGAAACTGCAACAGAGAACTCTCTTGGCGAAACGATGATCACGTCCCGTCCTCAGAATTCCGAAAGGGAGAGATTTGAATTGAGAATGATATGATAAGATTATTTTTCTGCGTGGCGTTTCTCTGTTGTTTAATCAGTCCCACTTCTTCAATCGTTCATCTTAAATCCACTTCCCTATCGTTCGTGGATTCTCCTGCAAGATTTGGTACCTAAAACCGCCTTAATCCTCAGTTTCTGTGAAGTCGGTTATATTGCTTATTACTACTTAGTAGTATTCAATTGTTTGTTTACCATTTTTTGATTTTGTATTTGCAGCGAAAAAGGTTAATCATAGTAGGATTTGTGGAGCTTTGTATTTGGCTGATCCACTCGACGCCTGCTCTTCTCTGTTCAATGAAGTTGAAGTTGTTGGGCCTGAAATTGCAAGAATTGCCCTGATCATCAGAGGCAAATGCGCGTTCGAGGAGAAGATTAGAAATGCTCAGGATGCCGGGTTCCGTGCGGCAGTGGTCTATGATGATCAGTATAACTACAACCTCATTTCCAGTTAGTCAACTCCCTCATCCTTTTTTTTTTTTCTAGTTTCTCCCTTTGATTTCCACATGTGCGATGCTCTCTCATTTACCAAGAAGTATGGAACTTTGATATACTAATTGGTGAAAATTCTGGCAATCTGAAATAGTAAAAAAAGAAGTGCTTCAAATAAAGTTCAAAGAATTAGAGGAAATCCTCTTCTTAAATGAGATGATCAGCAACTTGAAAGTACCTGGAAAGGCTGGAAACTACTCCTGCTTGATTTGGGGATTTGAAAATCATGTCTCTACTGTTATAAACATCGATTCCTAGGAGCATTCTTGTTAGTTACTAGAGTCTATTCTGCCCCCCGGGGGGGGGGGCTCTGAGGACAAACATATGATGGCTGATGCACTGTAGAAACTACCGTAAGGAAAGTAGCATTAGTTTAGTGGCATGGAATGAAAGGCTTCAATATTGAATTGCTGAAATAACTATATTCAAATATTTATTTGGGTTACCCCTATTCTTTACTTCAATGAATTTGTATTGGATTCTAAGTTGGATGAGATGACATGAGACAGGCTGTTGAGGATTCCCTTGAATCATTAACATTCTACAATCTACAATATTTCATTATGAGCTCTCTTTGATTTCTAAATCCGGATACTGACCTTTTGTAAATTTTTGTTATAGGAAAATAGAACTTTTTTGGCCAAGTGGGCTGACTATTTTGCTCTAAGCTAGCTTTTTTAAGAATGGTACTTTGTTTACCTATTGTGACCTTAAGGGCCACTGTTTGAGATATTGGGCCATCCGATGAATACCATAGACTCTTTAGTACTGTGCTCATTTAAAAAAAGATTTCAGCTCAGGGTGACCTTCTTAGCTTGTTTAGCTTGTCTACAAACTAAGGGACATTTAGTGGAGAAAGGGCCATTGTTGCCTTTCTTAGCTTGTCTATAAACTAAGGGACATTTAGCTACTACTATATTCAAACTTGACTTCTATAAAACAGTTGCATTCAAATATATAAGACAAGTTTTCTGTTTATATATTGAAATAAGGCCAGAACTTTCCAACAATGGAGTGAGGGAGGATCTCAAAGTAACTGCTTATCAAAAGAATCACATTCTAAAGAAAGCACAAAATCCTCTGTTGTTCCATGCTCCAATTGTTAAGTTATTAGGTTGGATTGCTTCTAGCATTAGTTAATAAACTTGATAGGCAGTTGGTATTTCAAGCAGTGAGTGCTGGTCCTCAACATGCGTGGACACGTGGTCTCATTATCATCCGAACTTGGATCTCTAGTGATGAACTTACCTACTTCTTCAGAATTCGTAAATTTTGAGAAATTAGCAAGTTCAATTCCTTTAGACGTGCATATTGCATGTGGCTACCTCAGGTATTGTAGCCCTCCTGAATATGAGATGATCGATAGCTGCCTTATTGTGGCCAACAAGAGATTCAAAGTGCGTTTTGTTTGAATATAAATAGTGGTAATATCCAATGTTTGAATATAAATAGTGGTAATATCCAATGTTCTAAAATGCAAGAAAAGAAAAGACACGATCAACATGTGAGGAGAACATGCTCCATAAAGAGAAAGTGTGGAGAAAGGCCTACGGCGAGCTTAGTTGGCAAAAGGCGTTCACCCATTTTTTTTCTTTTCATTTTTTTGTTGGATATTATTTTAAGAGTTTAAGAAATTAATAATAGAAGGAAGAGTTGATAAATGGAAAACTAAAAAGTAGGTACAATAGTCATGGTTAATTAAAACATACAAAAAAATGGTAATGGAAATGCTTTATAATGCCTTTGCTTTTCCTGGGCAAGGCTTGAGGTTTGACATTGATTCTTGCCACACTTGTGCCTTCTGAAACATTGATAATAACTCAACTCCTTTATTCTTGAATATATGCACTTTTAATGCACTGTTAGACTATCTCAGTAATCTTTCTCATTACTGATAGTCTATTTTTTGGAGGTAAGAGAGCTGGTCTTTCTGTTTATGACTCACTGTGTCTGTTCATCTTAATGAAATAGTGATGGGAAACCCTGAGGGAATATGGATGCCTGCTGTATTTGTCTCGAATGAAGCTGGGGAGACCCTGAGGAACCATGCTGAAGCAGAGGAAAGTGAATGTTGCATAGTTTTATCTCTTGATGAAACTGCCTGGACCGTGCTGGTAATATCATTTATCTCGCTTCTCGTGGTTGTATCTATCCTAGCTACAATCTTCTTCGCTTGCAACCACAGACAAAATCAGCAACGAACTAGGCATGTTATTGATGATAAGGTAGTGGATATTCTTCCCTGTGTCACATTTAATGCTGCTCAAATGATATGCTACTCTGGGGACACATGTGCAATATGTCTTGAGGATTACAGAGATGGGGAGAGCCTCAAAATTCTTCCGTGTCAACATGGTAATATTTTGATCTATAATCTATATATGAATTTCAGTAACAATTTTCCTCAGCCTGGTATTTTGATCGCTAGAGTAGAAGACCCTTAAGTGGGCAGGGTGTTTACATAATAGAAAATCTACACTTGCTGCTAGTAGTTGGATGATGCGCTCACCTTTACTACTAACATGTGGCATGCTCGAAGCCTGTCGAATCATGTTGATGTCATCTGGGTCTAAGAAACTTCTTAGTTTCAATCTTCCAGTCATTGTCCTTAGACTGCTCACTGGCACTTGGAATAGCAGTTTTAGCTTCAGTGCCAGTTAGATCCTTACTCTGACCCCAATTTAGTGCAGCAAAGCACGGTTTGAATTTTTGCAAACAAGTGCTCAAGAATCGTGTGTTTACTGTTGTATAGATATAGATGATGGATTCAGAGCTTGACCACCCCTCTTCTTATATAGGAGCTGGATGTATATTAATCTTAGAACTAAAAACAATAGTCTCATAAGAAGTAGTTAGATTTCTAATCACTAGAATGGAAAAACTACGTTTACTTGAAGTTACTTGCATTGTTGTTTGACACCTAGTTTATTCAATGGATGGTCTGAAGAAAGGAAAAAGAAGTGATATTTTATCCATATAAAATATTGAACACGTGGTTAGATACTTTTAGCCAATCACTGGTATTGCAAATGCATCTGTGTCTAGTCTACCTGGCATAATGCAGCTTTTTTAAGGATCAGCATTTACTTTAGCCACGACTTCTTATTGCTTTTGTCACATGGTGATGCAATTTTTAATCTTCCTTAAGTTGTTTTACAGATTTTCATGCTGGCTGTGTGATTTCATGGCTGACCAAATGGGCAACATTCTGTCCAGTTTGTAAGCATGAGATTCGACCTGAAATTGCTTCCTGAGTTGATGGAGCAAAGGCCTAATTGGTTGGTGATGATGCAGATTTCTGTTCGGTTTTCACCTGATAACTTAGCTATCACTGTCTTCCCAGTTTGGATCATCATTCAGATGCATCACAAGTTCATTTACCAACAAAAATGAAATGATACTATCCTCACATTCCCGAAACGGGAGAGAACCTGTTGTTAGTTTCAACAGAGTTGTACTCTCAACCGCAGTTGACAAAATATGAACTGCTATCCAATAAGTGGTGGGAAATGTTTTGTAGCAGTGTAGTTAAACATCCTCATGGGGCTTCAGCTAGATTTCGAGGTTCTCTTAAAGAATTGTAATCAGTTGGACTTTGTTTGATTGAGGTCCCGGTTTCTGAAGTGCTCCAAGCCACCGGTCTAATATGGGCTTCTTAAATTCGAGAGGGTGGACCATGTACATAATGAAGAATGGCCTGTGTTACTGGAAACGACTTTTAACTCAATTTGCAACGCTGTTCTCAACCTTCTGTGTTGTTGAATGTTGTCTTTAATGTTTTATTTTAAGTGCTAGTGATCTTTTTATAATGGTTCTAGTAAAAAAGAGATGTCAAATTTGTATACATCATATATAAGGGGCCTTTCTTTGTTGTTGGGGGTTGGGTGGGGGGGGGACAGAGTTTCAAAATGATAATATGATATAGCACAAGGCTTTATCGTACAAGACAAATGATTTAATATCAACTACTAATTTGATTTGTTCTCTCATTAGTGGCTGGTATTTTACCACATTATTGTCTGATACCATCATGACTTCAGTAAAGTTTACCATAGCAATTTCAAGCTACATTTTAATTTTTCAAAATTGTCAACACCAAAATTATATATTCAAGAACGGAGTTTTGTCTATATACAATAAGCAGCTATTGATGTACATATTTACACGTTGAGTAATGACAAACGGTTATTGTTAATTAGGTCGAGAGTGTCTATATTAATAACAATATGAATAATTCTATTTGGACAAAGGAGGAAACAAAAAGATTGACAAAAAAGACGTGTGTCATGTATGATTACTTTTGATGTAAAAGTGATGTGATGCGTTGACAAATAAAATTGTATCATGTGTCAATTTTGTTTAAATTTTTTTGTATACTTTTGTTCAAATAGCACAACTCAAATAATATGGGTTAATTTCACAAATCGTCCCAAACCTTTGATGTTAGTATCGACTGGATTCTTAACTTTTGTTTTCCAAGCAGCTAAGTCTCTAGCATTTCATTAATTAGCATATATAGCCATTTTTAACAGTTTCTGTCAATTTCACCATTTGTCAAAGGCCACCGGAAATTGCTGCCATTTTGACAATCTTTGGGAGGTAAGTTTCCCCTTGTGCTGTTGGAAATAATAATACTTTGATTGCCAGAAACCTAGCAGCCAAAAGGGGGAGTCTCCCCTCTTGTGCTGCGAGAAATGGCAGCAACGGGGCCAAAAGGGGTCGGGAAGTCTCCTTCCTTTTTTTTCTTTTCTTTTTAAATTTTATATTTTTAAAATTTTTAATTTGAAATGATAGGGGTATAATGGTAATTTAATTAAAAAGTTAACTGTTAAATTAATGGAAGCTGTCAAAAGAACTATTTGTGTAAATTAATGAAATGTTGAGGACCATCGAGTTGAAAAAAATGTTAGGACCCAACCGGTACTAACTTCAAATATTGGGGACGATATGTGAAATTAACCCCTAATAATATATATGTCGAGGTCTTCTTTAGCACATGTCCGAAAGGTTAGGGACGTGCAATTTACATATTTCAAATGAGCGTGTTTAGTTGGAAATATTTTCCATGAAAAATGTCAAATTCCTTAAAGATTTTCCAACTTTGTGCGTTTAATTGACAAGTAGAACTGAAATTGAAATTCTATGGTACAATCATTTTATGCATAGTTTTTCTTATTTTCTTAAAAATTCAATTCTCACTTCTCTTAAGTAAAATATTTTCTATGAAAATTAAATAATATTTTATTTTTCATTTTTCGTATTATTAAACGCACCCTAAAAGAAATTTAAAATTCACACTCATCATAATATTTTATAGAGTAGTTGCTCAACGTTGATACGACCCAACGCAGGGAACAAACACTGTACATCATGCATAATCTATTGTACCTCAACTACGCGTGAACAAAGTATCAATATTTTTGTATTATTATTTATTCTATATATTGTTACAGTCAGCTCAATTTCAAAAGATTTCGGAATATTTACAGACTGGGGTTTGGGAATACTCAAATGTGACATCTGACTTGAGGTGTCGGTGGTAAACATACTCACCCTTTTGTACTATTTCGTTACTTGCATTTTGTTTCAGTTTGTTTTTTTTTTGGTTTAAGTTTTTATCTTTTTTTTTTTGTGAAGTTCTATGTTGGATTATTGCTTTATTGTCGACGTGGCTTTGCTAATTTGAATTGGAGTTACTGCGGTTTCTTGATTTTTGAGTGGCGGTAGGTGTAATTCAAGATCTGTAAGATCGACTTAGGAGAGAGATTTCCTTTTGTAACTTCAAATTTATGAACTGCATGGTCTGCTCATTCTTTGTAGCCGGTAGTTGTGAGTTTCTTGTTGGGAACACCTCTTGGTTTCTTAATTGAATGGTAACGAATGAAAATTGATGGCTAAAACAATATTTTGACATTTTTTGTGTAGTATATATTGTTCTAACAATGCAGTAATGAGTTTGGACGGACCTTTTAATTCTTGGAGATGACTCATGAATACCCTGCAGATGTAGTTTATTGATTAAACACATAGTTTTTGGGAAATCGAAAGTGAGATTTATGTCTTGGACGTCAAGTCTTTGTTACGGCAATTGTTTATTGCTCCACAGACTATATGCGTTTTAATTAATGAGAGCCAAGATCAAACTTTAAACTCAAGGATGATCTTTTGTTTCTGCTGTTCATGTAATGTTGTTCGGTGCAAAAGCCAAGTTAAGTGGACATAATACATCCCCTTCAAGACGATTGTTAGCTAGGATCTTGGAAAAGTTGAAATTGATAGTGCATCCATAATTTTTACCTGGCTCTCGTATTATTACCATGAGATTTAAGTGCAATAAGGAAAATATAAGGAAAATAACTTTTATACCATATAGAATTAAACGAGTAGGTATAATACCAATAGCAAAGGTGCTTGGCATTTCAACTGTAGGGCGTAGACGAGACAACATTTCCTGTCTTTCTTCTCTGGCCTGTATTGGTGGTCGAAGACTGGGTTTCGGTAGGATTGGAGGTGGACTGTTGCTTGTTTCTACATCCTTCACATTTTATTTAGAAAACGTTGTATCACTCTAGGTTTTCTAGAGCTATTAACTAGAATCCCTGAAAAAGTGGCAGCCTTTTGTCAAGTCAATCATTTTTAGCTTTGGAGTTGAACTAGTGCTTGTTTCTACATCTTGAGTTTTTGAATTATTTGTCCATCTTTCAGGTTTGAGCTTTAAGGATTGAAGCAAAAAAAGTTCACAAATTAATATGATGGTGAAAACTGTACATTTATAAGCTCCATTATTAAGAACCGGTAATTAGATGGTTTTGCATTCAGGCATTTGCAGAGATGGAGGAGGACACTCAAGATGAATCAAAGTCTTCTACTGCTACATGGCGGTCTTCCAACTTCGTTGAAAACCTTGGAACTGCTTCCTTGGGTTCCAAAGGAGGACTTCTGGGAAATGGAGAGACAACTGAGGAAGGTGAATATGATAAATGGTCATATCAAGCAGCTTCAAGGATCCTCTGGGTGACCGGAATGCTTTCTGAACCAATCCCAAATGGTTTCTACTCTGTTGTTCCTGTAAGCACTGAACTGGTTCCATTATTGTTTACCAGTATATTATTGCTATTGTTTGGAACTTGTGTCTTCTGATTTTCTTAAGGCATGAACCTTTAGATCTGGACATGTTCCCAGCTGTTGAGGGTTACTGTACCTGTTCCAGCTTCTATATTTGTAGTTGTGATTGTGAAAGAAACTAGAAATTAGTATTGGATTTCGGTTTACTTAACATGCACTCCTATGCTAGTCTTTTCTATTTGATCGTCAAGAGTATATTGACCAATAATCCATGATTGTAAGGTCTCATCCCTGTGTTGGCTAAAGTGATAATTGCTTTACCCTGTCCAATATGTTAAAAAATCTTGAAATAATCCTTATGTTTTCTGGAAACCACAAGGAAATGAATGGAGATTTGTGGTTTTAACACCCAAATCCAGTTCTCCAGTTTTCGCAAGATTCAGCTGTATGTTTGCATCAGAGGAGAGTATCTAGAAAGATGAAAGTATTGTACTTCATGTTAGTTCCTGAGACGAGGAACCAACGGTTTCATATATTTCTATGTTATGGTGAATGATGAATGTTACATGACGTGAGGCTAGGGACGAAGTCAGATTTTGCTAGTAAGACTAGAAAAGTTTTATATCTGCATTCATAGGTACTACCATGGTGTTTGCTGTGAGGTTGAAAGAGCTTATTTTTCAGATGAGCCTGATTTTATCATTTTGCTGTAGTTTATTTTTAGAGCAGCTAAATTTATAAGAAAAATCTTTCTTGGGCAAATATTAGTTCGCAGATTTACACTTTAGATCCCTCAGTTAGTAGCTGTATAAGTGTAAACTATGAATTTCTAGATGGAGTGAACCATCATCTATTTCTATCGATAATTAAAGCATACATCAAATCATAAAGGTTACAGGAGGAGAAATCTTTCAGTGTCTATATCATTGTATATCATTTCTAGGAGCTAATCAGAAAAATTCCAGGTACTTCATATTTTAATTGATGGAAAACAGCCACGCTAATATGGTCGTAGATATAGTTGCTTCAGCAATAATTCCTGCAAGAGGTCCAGATGCTTCACTTACCAACAACTTTTGGTTTACACCTGTGTTGTCTTTGATACGTTTTCATTAAGTATTAATTTTTTTTTTACATCTACGAGGCAGTTTCTTAATAATGTTGTATCTACAGGATAAAAAGCTCAAGGAAATTTTTGAAGATATACCTACTCTGGAGGAGCTTCACGACTTGGAACTTGAGGGTCTAAGAGCTGATGTAATCCTTGTAGATGCAGAGAAGGATAAGAAGCTGTCCATGTTAAAACAGCTAATTGTAGCTCTGGTTAAGGGTTTGAATTCAAACCCTGCGGCAGTAATAAAGAAGATTGCTGGATTGGTGAATATTTATTAGCTTTTTTGAATTTTAGTTTTTTATATCATTTTTGGTTCCATCATGAAATTTACGGCTATTTTCCTCTTCTATTGATTTCTTTAATTAATATTTTTGAATTAAGGTACAACTTCTGGACTTGTCTTTAATATTGGTTAGTATTATTTTGTCACGAGTTACTTCATCTTCTAATTTGACAGACAACTTACTCCTATTTCTCAGTTATGGTCTCCTAAATTTCTTGTAGAGCTTGGTGCAAATCATTGTATAGGAATCCTTTAACCTTGTTCTTGAAAAATCTGAATTATTTTTCATTTTTTTGGGTATTTTTTGGTTCTTGTCCAAATTTTATACTCTGCAATTCTAAGATTGTGCTATTATTTTTTTCTGTATTTCGAGGTGAATCCACTGGATTTCAGGAGCAACTTTGCTCGTTTTTGACAGTTAAAGAGATAAACTTATCTTTTGTATCTGGTAGCAGCATATGTATAATTGACCATGCTCTATAAATATTTTCTTCTTGCTTTCTTGAGCCTGATTGGCCTTGATGGGGTTGATACACAATGTCTTGTGGATGGTAATTTAATGGACTATTCTTACTATTTTCATTGGTTGATATTCCTCTACTACAAATTGTTTTACTCTTTGGGTTCTTAACATTCCTTACGAGTTACGACCAACGTTGGTGTGGGGAATCAATTCTGACATTAAGAAAAACTGAACAGGTGTCAGATTTTTACAAACGGCCCAATTTGGAACTTAGTCCAAATAGAGCTGCACTTGAGGATCACTTATCTGAAAATCGAGGTGTACAGATGCTAGGGCAGATAAAGCATGGTTCATGCAGACCTCGAGCAATATTGTTTAAAGTCCTTGCTGATACTGTAGGTCTTGATTGTAGGCTGATGGTGGTAAGCTTCACATTTACCCCATGCTACTTTCTAATAAATTTTTGTTTTCTTTCTAATGTATTTTCTAGCTTTAATTGTGGATATTAATTATGGATCTTTCATTAGGGTTTGCCTGCTGAAGGAACTTCTGAGTGTGATGACTTATATAAGCATATGTCAGTTTTAGTTGTATTGAATTCTATGGAGCTTCTGGTCGATCTTATGCGATTTCCTGGCCAGCTCATACCCCGATCAACCAAGGCTATCTTTATGACTCACATATCTGCAGCTGGGGAGAGCGATTCTGCAGAAAATGATTCTTGTGATTCACCAATGGAGCCAAATAGTCCCCTTTATGGGGTTTCAGATAGAGTTGATCTTGAGAGGTCAGGAGAATTCCCTTTTTATTATGAGAGCTGTCAGCGAACTTTCCTTCAGTGTTAATCTTAGCACTGCAAATTTTGGCATTTTACTTTATGGAGTCATGAGTGATCTTGAAGATGGAAGAACACAGCACTTTGATTGATGCCTTCATGTTAATTAACTTCTGCAGCACCGAGAGAGATGACGGCCTCCACTATCAACGTAGGCTAGAAGCTTCTCCAAATGCAGCAGGACCTACACTGAGGAATATGATGTTGTCAAATTCCATGGATAGGAAATTGAGGTGCTATTCATGCACTTTTTATAATTTTTCTTATTAGTCAGATATTCTTAATTTCCACTTGCGGTTTCTTTCTGAAGATTCGAGGAGGTAATTTGGTTTGACTTGTACTATTGTATATCACCATTTCAGCTTATCACACAGTGAGCCTAATATTGCTGCTACATTTTGGCAAAGGAGCCAAAGAAAAGTTGTTGCCGAACAAAGGACTGCAAGTTCGAGGTTTTCCTTGATAACCGGAATCTAATTTCTTTTTGTATAATAAAAGCTTATGTTAAATGGACCGGTTTATAGGAAGCCTTAATATAGTAAACCCGAGTTTATTTATAAGTTTAATTTTAAAAGATCCTATTGTAACAAGCAGAATATTTACAACTGAAAGAGCTTTGAAAGTTTATATTATAATTCGAGTTACATGGAACAATGAGGAAAGGGAAAGTCGGCAAATCATTAGCAAATCGGCAAATCATTGGCAAATGATTTTTACTGCCAGCGTCCAGTGCAGAAAAAAGTATAGTAAAAACAAAATTACTTTTTAAAACTGGTGAAAGGTAGCTTGATATGTTCAGATTCTATAACTAAACACAAGGAAACATTTTAAGGTTTTCAGATTGCCTTAAAATGTGAGTGCTTCTCTCTTTATGCCGTAAAGATACTCATTTTCTGAAAAATTTAGGGTCTGTTCTGTTTATATTTTTTGAATTCATTTTGAGTATTGTCTTTTAAGAGTAAATATTAAGTAAAAGAAGGATTTCATTTCCCTTGTTTTGAGCATTTTCAAAATTTTAAACTGAAAAGCTCAAAACAAGGGAAATGCTATTTTGTCCTTTTGAGCTTTTCAGTTTAAAATTTTGAAAATGCTCAAAACAAGGGAAATGAAATCCTTCTTTTACTTAATATTTATTCTTGAAAGATAAGACTCAAAATGAATTTAAAAAATATAAACAGAACAGGCCCTTAGTTTGTGAGTTGAAAAATGTTTCTTTTGGCTTAAATCATCGTCACGTTTTTGAAATGCTTTGCATTTTGCAGTCCGGAGCATTCATCTTTCCGAGCACGTCGCCGTTCCATGCTTAGTGGGGACAATAAAACTTTTAGAGATTATTCTGATGACATTGCTACATCAAGGTACCGCTTTTTCCCCCTTTTTGTGTGTGTGTGTGTGCGTGTAGAAACTTGAGGTCATTTAAGCACCATCCTTGACTTGGATGACAGGATTAACTGAGTCATCAGATTACTCTAATATGTTCTACATGTATCTGTATGAAATTTCAGAAATCCCATTTCTCCTTCAACCTTCATTTTTGAACACTCAGAACTACATATTTATGCTTTAATATTTGTCTTGTTACTTACAGGTCGGAAGGTGCATCCACTTCTGGCACTCCTAGAATACGACGAAGAAGCATAAGCATAACTCCGGAGATTGGGGATGATATAGTAAGGTTAATATTTATTTATTACCTTTTAGAGATAGCTATAATTGTTGTTCAATTTATTCATTAGAGTTTGTTCTTCTTTTGGAAAAGGGTCATATATCGCATTTTATTCTCTTGCAACACTTGGATTAAGCTCTCCCTGTTTCCCTTCAAAACTTGATTAAGACTTTGTTACATAAAACTGCTCCTGCTCCACTTTAGACATGCTTCATAACAAATGCTGGGAAATTTATCTCGTCCCCTCCCCCACTTCCGTTCAAGCTCTATCAACCTGAGATGCCACTTGAGGAAAATATTACTGTGACTGGGAGGACATGGGAAAAAACTGCTCTTCA
>CAVNYN010275145.1:0-15652 GCA_963692815.1 Nyctanthes arbor-tristis | reverse complement strand
AATAAAATGTGGAAAATATCTTGATTCAAAAGTGATAACACAAAAGATAATTCATCGGAAATAATCAACTGTTTCTCTTGACATCAAACGTTCTCCAAATACTTAGACCAAGTTCGAATCAATTAACATCAAAAGTTTCCAAGTACTTAAACAAAGTTTGAATCATTCAAAATAAGGCTAATTTAATTTATTTTGGAAGCCACCATTGCTCAAGGCGTCTCCTCCGACTCCAAACCTGCAAAATGTTAATTTTGAAAGGTGTGAGTATTTCATAGAAATACACAGTAGACTCAGTGCAATATTAACCAATTTATACTACAAACATACATATAAACATGCAAATCATATCTCATAAGCCTCTACTAAAAAACAAGCATCGTATGGTAAATGCAGGTTTTCGACTCTCGTCTCATGCCTGAAGGCATATAAATACTAGCGCGCATAGTAATGTCATAGCATGCATCCAAAATCTCTGCATAGCAATAAAGCATATGCAAAAGTCTAGTCTCGTCTCGTCTCAAGCATAAAGCAATTAAGCTCATGCAAATAGCATATAAGAACATAAGTCACACATCCATATGCAATCCATAGAACAATCAATTAATATTAGCGCTAACTTTGAGAAAATATCTTATAAAAGAGTCTACCTCAATTTCCTCCAAGTCGAGCTAATAGGCAGGGCTTACTCACTTATTCTTCACTCCTCGCCTATAAAAGAATATGAAACTCAAATTAGGATTTATGTTAAAATGAGTTATTTTATAAAATAAATTATTTATAATAAAATAATTGTATAAAATGCTTAAAGTGTTGTGCCTAATGTGACTAATGCCCAAAAGTTAGGGAAAATTAGAAAATCAAGGGTTTACTAAGATTTGGGTATAAAATATATGAGTTTAATTAAACTAATTTAGAAATCCTCAAAATTCAATAAATCAAAAAAATTATAATTTAAATAATTAAAGTCATTAAATCTCATAAATTGGGGCTTAAATTAAAATACGTATAAACTAATTTATGGGTTTAATCAAATAAGGTTAAATATAAACTAAAATTAAAATCTTATAAACTTTTAAAACTAACTTGAAAGCATCATCAAAATAAAAGACTAAAATAACTGAAAATAAAAGTTTATAGGCTAAAATGAATAAAACATAAGTTTCTAGGCCCATCTGAAAGGTGTTGGAGCTTGGAGTAGTGTGTATGCCTCAGATGAAAAGGCAGTGAGTGTGTGTGTAGTGGGTGAGTACTTGGACAAATTTTCAAAAAAATGGAGTAGGAAGGGACGTTGGAATGGCTATGTGTTCTTGGCAAAGATAGGCAGTTGTGTATCTGTGTATGTGTATGTCTTGTGTGGGTGAAGGCAGTGTATGTGTTGTTTGTAAAATTCTCTAGAGATCGGAAGAGCGTCGTGTAGGGGACGGTGGAGAGGAGGTAGAGAAGGGGCAGACCTTGTCTTGGTGGCTGCTGTATTGGGCTGGGAAGTGGGTGGTATTGGGAGGAGTTTATAGAGACTATTTTGGCATAGGGTTACATGGGGTTGAGGGTTTGAGTAAGGGTTACTAATTTGGGTAAAGGTCTTAAACTCATGGGTTAATTATAATGATTGGACTTAAGGACTAAGAGGTTAATTAGGATGCTAAATAACTAATCTTTTGTAGGGATTGTAAAATAAAAGAAATTTTGTAAAAATGTGAATTACGCTTAATTTACCTAAATGGTTAACTAAATGGTAATTAATCAAGTAAATTACAATTTATTAATTAAGATAAATATTCATTAATTTAAGTTTAAGAATTAAATTTGATAAATTTCGGCAGCGACGCGATTAAAAATTCGAAAATGTAAAGTTTAAAATTTTAAAATTTTCGGTCGCTACAAAAACTGCATAAGGTCGTTTACTGGTCATTTAAAGGTAGAAAGGAGCAACATCTCTATTAAGGAATCATTCCGTGGATAGTTATGCGTGTTGCAGATCAAATAGCTAGAAAATTTATATAAGGGTGAGAACCCTAATCTAGCCGTTAGAAAATTACATGGGGCTATTTGCTTGTCCATTGAGGATAGAACGGGGCAATATCTTATTAAGTTAATTTCACAAATCGTCCCGAACCTTTGGGTTAAGAACTGATTTCATCCTCAACCTTTTTCCACAGCGCCCAACCTTTGATAAATACACACAAATCGTCTTTTTTTTTTCAATTATTCCATAATATTTTTAACAAAATAACCATTATACCCCTTAACCTCTATAATTTTTTTTTTTAAAAAAGGTTCAAAAGTAATAAGAAAATTTAAAGAAAAGAAAACACCCAATCCACCCACCCATCCTCCCCCCCCTAAAGATTGGCAGCGGGAAATGCTGCCACTCCGGTGGCCGGCCATTCCGGTGGCCAAAAGGGGGGAGAATCCATCTTATTTGCTGCTGGAAATGGAAGCAAAAATGTTGCCATTTGCAGTAGCAAATGGGGGGAATTCTTCCCCACCCCCTTTTTGGCCCCCGGAAATGGTAGCCAATGCAGCCGTTTTCCCACAGTGCTGCCAAAGTGATACCAGAGTGCTGCCAAAGTGATACCAGAGTGCTGCCAAAGTGCTGCCATTTCTAGCAACACAAATGGGGAATAGTCTCCCCCCCCCCAAAATTTGGTCGCAAAATAGGGGGAGACTCTCCCCATTTGTGCTGTCAGAAATCTATACTTTGACTGTCAGAAACGACAGCATCAGCTGCCGCTTTCGGTGGCCAAAATAGAAGGAGTCTCCCCCCAATTTTGTACACAAAACGAGGAAAGACTCCCTCCCATTTGTGCTTCCAGAAATGGCAGCACTTTGGCTGCCAAAAAGCAGCAGCATTGGCTACCTTTCCTGGCGGCCAAAAGGGGAGAGTCTCGCCCCACTTTGCACACAAAATGGGGAGGAGACTCTCCCCATTTGTGTTGCCGGAAATGGTGACCAACTCTGCCATTTCTGGCAGCACTTTGGCTGCCAGAAATGGCCACACTTTCGACGGCCAAAAGGGGGGCGAAGAAGTGGCAGCACTGCTGCCATTTCTCGCAGCACTTTGGCTACCCGAAATAGCAGCTTTGGCTGCCATTTTTGGCGGCCAAATGGGGGGCGAGGCTAGAATGCTGCCATTCTGGCGTCTGCCACTGGAATGACAGCATTTCAGCGGCCAATCTTGGGAAAGGAAGGGTGGTGTGGTGGGTTGCGTGTTTTCTTTTTTTATTATTTTTAAACCTTTTTTTAAAAAAAATTAAGAAAGTTTAAGGGGTATAATTGTTATTTTGTTAAAAATCTTATGGAATAGTGAGAAAAAGGATGATTTGTATGTATTTATCAAAGGTTGGGGGCGGTGAGGTGTCTTAAAAATGGTTGGAGACAAAACCGATTCTTAATCCAAAGGGTGGGGATGATTTGTGAACATAATGATTCTCAACTTTAGATAGATTTTCTGGCTATTTAAAGTACAACACGCGTAACTATCTACGGAATGATTTTTAAAAGAGATATTGCCCCTTTTTATCCATAAAGGACAAACAAATAGCCTCATATAGTCTTCTAATAGTTAGACAAGTACAACAGAATGATTCATAGACTTTGATAGGTTTTCTTGTTATTTGAAGTACAAGACTCGTAGGGAGGGAGGGGGAGAACCCTTCCTTTTGGCCATTGGAATGCTGCCGTTCCGACGGCTGCCACCAGAATGACAGCATTTCAGTGGCCAATCTTGGAAAGGGAAGGGTAGGGTGGGGTGGGTTGTGTGTTTTCTTTTTTTGTTATTTTTAAACCTTTTTTTTTAAATTTAGAAAGTTTAAGGGGTATAGTTGTTATTTTGTTAAAAATCTTATGGAATAGTGGAAAAAAGAACGATTTGTATTTATTTATCAAAGGTTGGGTGCAGTGGGGTGTCTTAAAAAAGGTTAGAGACGAAACCGGTTCTTAATCCAAAGGTTGGGGATGATTTGTGAAATTATCCCTATCTCATTTTAGGATTCATTCTGTGGATAGTTACGCGTCTTAGACTTCAAAAAATCCAGAAAAACTATCTAAGACCAAGAATCAATCTGTTGTGTTCATTGAACCATTAGGAAACTACACGGGGCTATTTACTTGTCGGCTAAGGAAAGAAAGGTGTTTATATCTTCTAAAGAATCATTCTGTGGAAAGTTATGAGTCTCGTACTTCAAATAGCGAGAAAACTTTCTAACTCCACTAATCATTCCGTTGGATAACCATTTGAAAATTATGCGGGGCTATTTACTTGTTCATTAAAGATAGAAAGGGCCATGTGTCTTTCAACGAATCATTTAATGATTAACTACGAGGCTTGTACTTTAAATAGCGAGAAAATCTTTCTTAGTTTGTGACTCATTCCGTTGCACTCATCTATCTGTTAGAAAACTACATGAGGCTATTTACTTGTCTGTTAAATATAGAATGGGGAAATGTATCTTTTTAAGAGTTATTCCGTGGATAGCTACAAGTCGTGCACTACAAAAAAGCTAGAAAAACTATATGAGGCTCTGATGTACTCATCTAACCATTAAGAACTACAGGGGCTATTTTCTTGTCGATTAAAGAAAGAACAGGGCTACATCTCTTTTAATGAATCATTCCGTGGATAGTTACACGTCTTGCACTTCAAATGGTGAGGAAACCCATCTGACTCCATGAAGCATTCTGTTAAACTCATCTAACCATTAAAAAATTCACGGGGCTATTTTCTTGTCCTTTAAGGAAAGAACATGATCTTTTTTAAGGAATCGTTCTATAGATAGTTACCTGTCTTATATCTTGTATATAGCAAGAAAACCAATCTAAGTCTGTGAATCATTTTGTTATACTCGTCTAACCATTCGAAAGCTGCCAAGGTAATTTACTTGTCCTTAAAGGATAGAAAGGGGCAATATCTCTTTTAAGGAATTATTCCATGGATAGTTACGTATGTTGCATTTTAAATTGCTAGAAAATCTATCTAAGGTGGAGAATCATCCTGTTGTACTAATCTAACAGTTAGAAAATTACATCCGGCTATTTACTTGTCTATTAAAGAAAACGGGGCAATGAGATCGGTTTAGACATTCCGTAGATAGTTACGCGTCTTTTACTTCAAAAAATCCAGGAAAACTAGCTTAGACTGAGAATCATTTTGTTGTACTCATCTAACTATAAAAATCTACATGGGGCTATTTACTTATCGATTAAGGAAAGAACGGGATTTTTCTCTTCTAAAGAATGATCCCTTGGATAGTTACGAGTCTTGTACATCAAGTAGAGAGAAAACTTTTCTTAGTCCATGAATCTTTCTGATCTACTTATCTAACCATTAGAAAACTACACGAGGCTATTTACTTGCCCTTTAGATCGGAAGAGCGTCGTGTATCATTTTTTAAGATTCATTAGGCGGATAGTTGTGCGTCATGTATATGAAAAAAGCTAGAAAAACTATATGAGGCTATGTTGTTCTCATGTACTTTAAAAAAGCTAGAAATACCATACCTAAATTATTTCATTGTACTCATCTAACCATTCAAAAACTACACGAGGCTATTTACTTGTCTTTTAAGGATAGAAAGGGGCAGTATCTCCTTTAAGGAATCATTCCGTAAATAGTTGCCTGTGTTGCAGTTCAAATAGCCAGAAAATCTATCTAAGGCTGAGAATCATTGTGTTGTTGTACTAATCTAACTGTTAGAAAATTACACAGGACTATTTACTGGTCTATTGAGGAAAGAACAGGGCAATATCTCGTTTTAGGAATATTCTGTGGATTGTTACCCGTCTGGACTTCAAAAAATCCAGAAAAACATTCAAAGAGTGTGCTCTTCCGATCTTACTCGTCTAACCATTAGAAAACTGCACGGAGCAATTTACTTGTCGACTATGGAAAGAACAGGGTTTATCTCTTTTAAAGAATCATTCGGTAGATAGTTATGCGTCTTGTACTTCAATTAGCGAGAAAATTTTCGAAGTTCACAAATCGTTCTGTTGAATAACCATTAGAAAACTATGTGACGCCATTTACTTGTCCATTAAAGACAGAAAAGTCATGTATCTTTTAACAAATCATTTTAGGATTAATTAAGAGACTTGTACTTTAAATAGCAAGAAAACCTTTCTTGGACCGTGAATCATTCTGTCGTACTCGTCTAACCGTTAAAAAGCTATACAAGGCTATTTACTTATCCTTTAATGATAGAAAGGGGCAATATCTCTTTTTAGGAATTATTCCTTGGATAGTTACGCGTCACGTACTTCAAAAAAGCTAGAAAATCTCTATGAGGCTCTATTATGCTCATCTAACCATTAGAGAACTGAACATGGCTATTTTCTTATCCATTAAGGAAAGAACAAGTCTGTATCTTTTTTAAAGAATCACTGGTTATTTCACCTGTGTGTTGCACGGGATGTCTTGGCCAAATAATGTTAACAATTCAAGAGTTGTAATTAATAATGAATAAAATATTCTTAACTATGCCCAACTTATTGTTTCACGTATTTATGAGTAAAGAAAATTAAACTTATATCACACTATATTAATGGACATAAAACGGCAATTACATCAACGGAGTGGATAGTTTTAAAAGAGCAATGTATAAATAGTCACAACCTATAATCTAGCATTATGGGTCTCTGTTAGGGAATTTGACTCATTGGATTGTGCAACCCATAATAAGATCAATAAATTATTTGTCAAATTTTGAATTGGCATTAAGGAATGCACATGTGTTGTACAATTTACGGTTACAATTTTTTTTCTTAACCTTCTATTAAAATTTTGATAACTATGGCCTTTAGTATGCTATAAAGAAGTACGCCCTCCAGTTGCCAACTGTTGCGAGTCAAATAAAATCTTAGAATATTTAATTCTCATATGTGAGCCCGACCATCCATTGCTCTCCTAATCCCATGACAACGTAGGCATCTCTCAAATTCTGCAAGGATGGAGGTTTCTTTTGGCATCACAAATGAAATGGAAACCGTTAGCATAAGAAATACACTTGATATTGAAAACTCCCATGTGGTTCAATAAATCCACCTAAACAAATACAAAAAAAAAAAAAAGAAAATGACAGGGAAAAATGATTTTAGAGAAATCGCCAAGAAACTCCACATACCACAAGCAATGTTGAAACGCTTTGGCCAATCTAATATTTTCACTTTTGTTTAATCTGACCATTAAAAAGTAAGTTTTTGTTTTCTTTATTCCAAAAACTAAGTTAACTTCTACCCATGATAATTTCTTTAAAAAATGATTAAGCAGCTGAAAAGAAACCGGGGAGAAAATGACTCAAATGCATTAATGTTGGTAAATCTCAAAGCATCTTTAATACGCACCCTTAAAGCAAGGAAATGCATGTATACAGTTTTAAAATGCTGCATCAATATACTTTAAAAAACTAATGCTCCAAAAATACTTACATTAGGAACCTAGACTTAATCAATTTAAGCATAAGGACTTAGAACTAATAGTAAAATCTCCATGCGAATGAGCTCCCCTGCTTTCTTTCATTGCTTCATAATGCATAGTGATACATGCATTTATTAAAAAGGTTTTTCAACTTCATAGTCTTTTTAAGAAAAGAGTTCATAAGATCGGAAGAGCACACGTCTGTAAATCAGGGAAATAGGATTTGTAGAAATTGCTCTGAAATTTTGGTTTCTGGTAGTAGTCTAACATCATGAAATAATAAAATAAAACTCAGAAAAGAAAAACCCAGAAAAGTATAATCCATAAAAAAATCACCTTGTAATTTGACCATGTTATTACCACTGATTTTTGTGACAATGTTATTTTATTTAGAAATGACAATTAAAAATAGAAAGAATAAAGGAAACATATCACTCAAGTGATAAGCACGGGTAGTCGACGTTTGGTCCCGTCGCCAGTGAATGGCAATGAATAATTACGGACATTGGATGTGGCGATTAGAGTAGATGTTGAGAAAGATGTGAATCCCCAAAAATCGTCCTTAAACCATCTCAAAACTCGCGTCCCAATTTGAAAAATTCCAGTGCACGCTAGGATCACAAAATTGACGGGATTGAGGAATTCATGAAGTTCGTAATTTGTTGATTAAACGCGATGTCTGTTCACTATTCATGCCTGAAACAAAATTGGGTGATCATATCCAATACTCTAGAGTTTTACATCTTCAAGAAACCATTGACATTAACATGTTAGTACCTCCATTGCAGGTACTTCAATACTTAAGTTGATCCAACCTTCATCACAACATTTGAACCTTCTCCATAACTAATAGAAAACTCAAAAGTTGTTCTTCCTCTTGAGCCTACCATACTGTATAGGCACTTCTTGAATTGATACATACATCTCTTAGACTTGATTTCAAGTTAGTTATATAAATCAACCAGATAAATAAATAAAATGTCCATTCATTGAAGATAATATCAAGAAAATAATTCAAATCATAATTAAAGTAGAATTAAACTAATTTCAAACTAACTACAATTCAAATCAGAAACTAATTTCCAATAAACATTATACTAAAAAAACACAACATAAGACAAAACAAAATCATAAATGTGCACTATTGAAATCCCACATGGGAATTTCATTTTCTTCGTGGCAATGATCCCCTTCAAGCCCTGTTTCTAAATTTTTGCTCAGCATCTATGGTGATGCCAAAAGGAAACTGCTTTTAAGCACACATCCTGATGTGCTTTAAGCAATTTTTTCTCAATATATTTAGAATCGATTACGCAATTTTTTTTTTCAATAAGTCTTTTCTTATACCAGATCATTCAACACTATCACAATGTTTAACAAGAATTGCCCGATTGAGTTGTTTACTTATGCACTTTCAACATCAAACATCCAAGGTATCATCAAAGACTATTTTTCAAGAAGATGCACTATTCTCTTAAATCCGTATTATGGCTAAAATAGTTCACAAAATCCAATTGACTAAAAAAATCAAGCCGTGATTTTCTAAGACAAAATTTCGTTATGCCAGAGTCAAAATAATAATTAGACTAACGACACTAAAACATATTAAATTTCGTTTCAATTAAAAAGTTTAATCACAACATAGTTTCATAATGTAGAGAAGTTTTGTCAAAAAAGGAAATAGAAATAAAGATAAAAAGGAATAAGAAAAAATAAAAAGAAGGCCAAACCATTAGGTTTGGTGGTGGATACTATTACCTTATAGAATGGCTACATTGAACAGACTTCAGAAACCGAGAACCTAACACGCCAGTCAGTGGCAGGCCTAAAAAAGATTGACATTAGTATTTCAGATTTAACATAACTACTTTAGATTTGTATAACGCTCAAGTGCACAAAGATACATGTTCCACTTTACCAATAAATTATAACCATTAGCACCCAATTCAAGAAAACATTGTACGTGCAAATCAAAACCCATATATTAACTTCAAGATCCTACACTAAGCCCCTAAAACATCACATCAATCAAAGATTATATATATTTTTTGAACTCAATCAAAGATTATATTACCTCCACCACTAATACTAAATTAAAAGAAGCCAAGACAAAATGAAAAAAATAGTTCAAATATCACATATGGAAGGAAAAAAAAAAAGAAAAGAATATAACATATAACACCCAACATATTTGTCATGGCAAATTAATTCTAGTCATAGTGACTGTTTATTAGTTATAACAAATAAGTATGTTAATATGTCAAGGTAAGCAACTAATGACATAAGAATCAAAACATACTCAGTGAATAAAAACATGGCATAGGTAAAGCAATTGTAATCACTATTACAAATAGTTACGAGTCTTGTACTTCAAATATCGAGAAAACCAGTCTAAGACTGAGAATCATTATGTTGTAGTAATCTAATCGTTAGAAAATTACAGGGGGCTATTTACTTGACTCTTGAAGATAGAAAGGCCATGTATTTTTTAACAAATTATATTATGATTAATTACGAGGATTGTACTTTAAATAGCGAGAAAACCTTTCTTAGTCTATGAATTATTCCGTTGTACTCGTCTAACCATTAGAAAACTACACGAGGCTATTTACTTGTCCTTTAAGATAAAAAGGGGCAATATCTCTTTTAGTGAATCATTCCATAAATAGTTACGCGTGTTGCTGTTCAAATAGCTAGAAAATCAATCTAAGGATGTGAATCATTATGTTGGACTAATCTAACAATTAGAAAATTATACGGGGCTATTTACTAGTCCATTAAGGAAAGAACGGGGTAATATCTCCTTTTAGAAGTCATTCTGTGTATAGTTACGCGTCTTGGACTTCAAAAAATCTAGAAAACTATCTAAAATCGAGAATCATTCTGCAGTACTCATCTAACCATTAGAAAACTGCACGGGGCAATTCACTTGTCGACTAAGAAAAGAACAGGTTTTATCTCTTCTAAAGAATCATCCCGTGGATAGTTACGCGTCCTGTACTTTAAATAGTGAGAAATTTTGAACCCCATAAATCGTTCCATTGAATAATCATTAGAAAACTATGCGTGGCTATTTACTTGTCCATTAAAGATCGAAAGGCCATGTATCATTTAACGAATCAATTTACGACTAATTACGAGGCTTGTAATTTAAATAGCGCGAAAACCTTTCTTAGTCCGTGAATCATTCCATTGTACTCTTGTACCCATTAGAAAACTATACGAGACTATTTACTTATCCTTTTAAGATAGAACGGGGCAATATCTCTTTTTAGGAATCATTCCGTGGATAGTTACGCATCATGTACTTCCAAAAAACAAGAAAAATTATATGAGGCACTGTTGTTCGCATCTAACTATTAGAGAACTATAGGGGCTATTTCTCTTTTGACAAATCACTCCGGGAATAGTTAGACACATTGTGTTTCAAATAGCTAGAGAAACTATCTAAGGCTGAGAATCATTATGCTGTACAAATCTAACCATTAGAAAATTACACGGGGCTATTTACTTCTCCATTAAGGAAAAAACAGGGCAATATCTCTTTTTAGAAATCATTCAGTGGATCGTTATGCGTCTTGTACTTCAAAAACCCAGAAAAACTATCTAAGACCGAGAATCATTTTGTTGTACACATCTAACCATTAGAAAACTACACAGTGCTATTTACTTGTCGATTAAGGAAAGAACGGGGTTTATCTCTTCTAAAGAATCGTCCCATGGATAGTTATGCGTCTTGTACTTCAAATAGCGCGAAAAACTTTCAAACTCCACAAATCATTTAACGAATCATTAAGGATAGAAAACTGTGCGGGGCTATTTACCTGTCTATTAAGGATAAAAAGGCCATGTGTCTTTTAACGAATCATTTTATGATTACTTACGAGAGATCGGAAGAGAAATAGCGAGAAAACCTTTCTTGGACCATGAATCATTCTATTGTCCTTGTCTAACCATTAGAAAACTATACGAGGCTATTTACTTATCCTTTAAAGATAGAAAGGGGCAATATCTCTTTTTAAGGATCATTCCGTGGATAGTTACGCGTTGTGTACTTCAATAAAGTTAGAACTCTGTTGTTCTCATCTGACCATTAGAATACTACACGGGGCTATTTTGTTGTCGATTAAGGAAAGAACGGGACTATATCGCTTTTAAAGAATTATTCCTCAAATAGTTATGAGATCTTGCACTTCAAATAGCTAGAAAAACTATCTAAGGCCGTGAATCATTCCACTATACTCAACTAACCATTAGAAAACTGCACCTAGCTATTTACTTATCTACTAAGGAAAGAACGGTCATATCTCTTTTAAAGATTAACCCCGTGGATAGTTACACGTCTTGTACTTCAAATGGTGAGGAAACCTATCTGACTCTGCGAATCATTCCATTGAACTCATCTAACATTAGAAACCTTCACGGGGCTATTTACTTGTCCATTAAGAAAAGAACGAGGCCATATCTCTTTTAGGGAATCGTTCTATCAATAGTTATGAGTCTTGTTATTCAAATAGTGCGAAAAGCGATTTAAGACTAAAAATCATTATGTTGTACTAATCTAATTGTTGGAAAATTACACAGGGCTACTTACTTGTCTGTTAATGGTAGAAAGGCCATGTATCTTTTCACGAATTATATTATGATTAATTACGAGGATTGTACTTTAAATAGCAAGAAAACCTTTCTTAGTCTATGAATCATTTCGTTATACTCGTCTAACCATCAGAAAACTACACGAGGCCATTTACTTATCCTTTAAAGATAGAAAGGGGCAATACTTTTTTTAAGGAATCATTCCATAGATAACTATGCATGTTGCAGTTCAAATAGCTAGAAAATCTATCTAAGGCTGAGAATCATTATGTTGTACTAATCTAACCGTTACAAAATTACACGGGGCTATTTACTTGTTCATAAAGGAATGAACGGGGCAATATCTCTTTTTAGGAATCATTCCATGGATAGTTACGCGTGTTGCACTTCAAATAGCTTGAAAGTCTATCTAAGGCTGAGAATGATTATGTTGTACAAATCTAACCCTTAGAAAATAACAAAGGGCTATTTACTTGTCTGTTAAAGAAAGAACGGGGCAATCTCTCTTTTTAGTAATCATTCTATAGATATTTACACGTCTTGGACTTCAAAAAATCCAGAAAAACTATCTAAGACCGAGAGTCATTCTGCACTACTAATCTAACTATTAGAAAAGTACATGGGGCTATTTACTTGTCGGCTAAGGAAAGAACGGGGTTTATCTCTTCTAAAGAATCATCCCGCGGATAGTAACGCGTCTTGTACTTCAAATAGCGAGAAAACTTTCGAACTTCACGAATCATTCTATTGAATAATCATTAGAAAACTATGTGGGGCTATTTGCTTGTCCGTTAAAGATAGAAAGGCCATGTATCTTTTAACGAATAATTTTATGATTAGTTATGAGGCTTGTGCTTTAAATAGCGAAAAAACCTTTCTTAGTTTGTGAATCATTCCGTCATACTCGTCTACCCATTAGAAAACTATACAAAACTACTTACTTGTCCTTTAAAGATCGATCGCGACAATATTTCTTTTTAGGAATCATTTCGTAGATAGTTACACGTCATGTATTTAAAAAAAGCAAGAAAAACTATATAAGGCACTATTGATCGCATCTAACTATTAGAGAACTACACGGGGCTATCTCTTTTGAAGAATCATCCTGTGAATAGTTACGCGCATTGCGTTTCAAATAGCTAGAAAAACTTTCTAAGGCCTTGAATCATTCCACTATACTCAACTAACCATTAGAAAACTATACGTAGCTATTTACTTATCTATTACGGAAAGAACGGGCTCATATGCCTTTTAAGGATTCATTCCGTGGATAGTTATGCGTGTTGCACTTCAAATAGGTAGAAACTTTATCTAAGGATGGAATTGTTATGTTGTACAAATCTAACCATTAGAAAATTACATTGGGCTATTTACTTTTCCATTAAGGAATGAACGAGGCAATATCTCTTTTTAGAAATCATTACATGGATAGTTACACGTCTTGTACTTCATAAAATCCAGAAAAACTATCTAAGACCCAGAATCATTCTGTTATACACATCTAACCATTAGAAAACTACACAGCGCTATTTACTTGTCGATTAAGGAAAGAACGGGGTTTATCTCTTCTAAAGAATCATCCTGTGGATAGTTATTTGTCTTGTACTTCAAATAACAAGAAAAACTTTCAAACTCCATGAATCATTTAACAAATCATTAAGGATAGAAAACTATGCGGGGCTATTTACTTGTCCATTAAGGATAGAAAAGTCACGTGTCTTTTAACGAATCATTTTATAATTACTTACGAGGCTTGTACTTTCAATAGTGAGAAAACCTTTTTTGGACCATGAATCATTCCGTTGTACTCGTCTACCCATTAGAAAAACTACACGAGGCTACTTACTTGTCCTTTAAAGATAGAATGGGGCAATATCTCTTTTTAGGGATCATTTCGTGGATAGTTACGCGTCCTGTACTTCAATAAAGCTAGAAAAACTATATGAGGCTCTGTTATTCTTATCTAACCATTGGAGAATGACATGGTGTGATTTTGTTGTCGATTAAGGAAAGAACGGGGCTATATCGCTTTTAAAGAATCATTTCGTGAATAGTTATGTTTCTTGAGCTTCAGATAGCTAGAAAAACTATCTAAGGCCGTGAATCATTCCACTGTACTCAACTAACCATTAGAAAACTGCACCTAGCTATTTACTTATCTATTAATGAAAGAACGGGGTCATATCTCTTTTAAGGATTAATTCCGTGGATAGTTACACATCTTGTACTTCAAATAGCGAGGAAACTAGTCTGACTCTGCGAATCATTCCATTGAACTCATCTAACCATTTGAAAACTTCACGTGGCTATTTACTTGTCTGTTACGGAAAGAATGGAGCCATATCTCTTTAGGAAATCATTCTATAGATAGTTACGAGTCTTGAACTTCAAATAATGAGAAAATCTATCTAAGGCTGAGAATCATTATGTTGTACTAATCTGATTGTTAGAAAATTACATGGCTCTATTTACTTGTCTGTTAAAGATAGAAAGGCCACGTATCTTTTCACGAATTATTTTATAATTATTGGTAACAAATTAAACCATGTAAACTCATTCAATACCTTAACGTCTTCCCATATGAGATCTGTAAGGGATGGCTCAACTGATTTCCAATCTTTATAGTTTATATGCACATGGATTCGAACTACACTCCCCACATACTTGCCAAACTCTGAAGCAAAAGACCCGATAGGCTGACCAAACTCGTCCAATTCAACCGCTACATCCTTCTGCTTCTTTTTCTTGCAAGTTGATGGACCTCTCGTCCGCCTCTTTTTGCTGCTAGCCTCCTCACCTATTGTACTTGAGTTGTCTGACATCAAAAGCGCTCACTATACGTCCCTACCTGCATATAAACACAAAGACAACCACAGTTATACTAGTGTAACGAACAAAGTTACAAGTAAAACAATAAGATACTAGCTACAAATAAGATAATTAGCAAGGCATTTATAACACAAAATACTGATGATCTTACATGACGATGCTATCATGCATAGTGGTCAACCCACATGCCTTCCTTATGATCAAAACACGTGTAATTTGTGTCTATTTTATCATCCCCTGTAGATATATGTTGTATACCAACAGAGAATGGAGGGGTTTCGTCAAATTGATCATACTCTTCCTCATCGACCACATCATCAACACCAACTATACGTCTCTTGCCTTGAAAGATGACTGGCCACTTAGGTTCAATAGGATCAACAATGTAGAAGACTTGTTTTGCTTGTGATGCAAGTATAAAAGGATCATCAAGATAGCCTAGCAAACTAAAGTCTACCAGAGTGAAACCTAATTTGTCAACCCGGACACCCCGACGGTTTTCAACCCACTTACATCGAAAAAGAAGCACCTTCAGAACCTTATAGTCTAGCTCCCAAATTTATTCAGTGACACCATAATATGACATTGCGGCATCTACTGGCCTCCTATGATTGGCACTGGAATATTCTAGTGAAAGTACTATTAACGTCACTCCACTGTTCTGCATCGTACTCTTATCATCCTGACTTTTAGTGTAAAATGTGTATCCATTAATATCATAGCCCTTGTAAGAAGAAACATCCATCCCAGGGTCGTATGCCAACTATTTTATTGTTTCCGCAATCAACGTCGGTGTGTGGGACAACTGTTGGAGCACTC
>CAVNYN010275143.1:0-23720 GCA_963692815.1 Nyctanthes arbor-tristis | reverse complement strand
TCCATGTGGAAGGGATTGACTGCTTAAATAGTCTAGTTATTTGTAGGTAATAATTTAGATAATCTTTTTAAAATTGGGCAAATTCACTGTCTTATCTTTAAATTATTTTTCTCCAATTACACAATACATGGAGTTAAGATTGTAAATTTACCCCCATTTATAAAAAATTACTTAAATTGTTACTTACAAATAGTAGTTTCCCAAACAATTTACCAAAATTTCTTATTGAATCTCTGAAAATCCAATCCCGTCACATCGATTCCGGATAATAGAGAAAGGGATAACTGGATTACTAATCCCCAATCTAATGTTTGAATGATAATTCTATCCCCAACTATTCTCTCAAACGCAATAATCAATTTGAATGAAAAAAAATTGCACAAATCTTTGCTAATTTGTTCTTATTGCGAAGGATAAATATTCAAATTCTACTGAAGATTTTACTTTGCTATTTCTGTTTCCTTGCCCATACGTTATTCCAAAAAAGGCATGTTTTCATGTGCCACGTTAAGTAATAGAGATTTTGGTCAATAATATGCTGTTCAAACGAAGGTGAAGGACTACTAGTGCAAAATCTTTCCATAAAAACTAAAAAGTATAGCAATAGCACCAACAACATAAACTGCAATTTTTAAATACAAAATTATTTTTTAATTAAAAAAATATAGTCAAATATTCCAGCTATAAAATGCCAGAATTTTGTTCCAAAATGGAACCGGTTTTGGAAAGACAGGGCAATCTTTATGGGCGCGAGGTGATCTTGTATTTTAAGCGCATTTTCTTTGTAACATGTATGTGTACATATATTCATATTCAATGCTAGCTCGCATCTTATCGCGCATTATCGTTTCTAGTCCCGTTTATATTCAAGATTTGGTTTCGATACATTTTTATGTCTCACGCTTTTTAAAATACTACTTTTATATCTAATTGTATATTGTACACTTGAAACCAACATTATAGTTGTTCATTCTTTTCATTAAAGATTTGATTCTTATGCAAGGGTTAGTGTGACTATTAACTGAATGAACAACCTTTAAAGTTCAATATAGTTGATTTTTGACTGTTAACTGAATTTTATTTTAAATTTTTTAGAAACACAAAGGAATGGCAATATGCTAAAGTCAACCTTCATATTTTACAAGCATAAGCATGATAAGCTGTTTTCTTTTCTTTTCTTTTCTTTTTTTTAATTACAAAGGGGAAATGAGGGGAGGAGATTTTTTTTGGGGGGGTGGTCGAACCCGGGTAATCCTAGTAAGGGGTTAGGCTCCTAACCACTAGGTTAACCCCTTGGTCCCTATGATAAGGTGTTTTCTAGTTTTTAAAACTATTTAAAAACTATTTTTAATTAGATGAAATTATTAAATAAATAATTATCTAAACAATAAAAAGTATTCTATATTACTTTTTCCTTTTAAACGGCTTTCCATTTTTTTCTTCAAACTAGTGTTTTCAATCCTAATAATTAGCCAAAAATTAAAATAAAAAAAGTTAAACCCTGTTTCGTAACCACTGACTAGACAACTTGACATTCCTTTATAGTCTAGTCTAGTTAATGGCATTCCTTTCTAGTCTAGTCTATTTAGAAATTCACGCGATGTTTTCAAACTAAAACCAACAATATTTTTTCACGTCCCATGTATGGACACTATTCTTTACAATTATTGCATATACTAAAGAAAGAAGTACACGGTAGAAACATCGCAATATGCCTAAAACCACTCCTTAAAAGGGAAAAAAAGAAGTAAGGATAAAATGAAAAAGAATAATCTCCTACTAACATGACCAACCTATTTATGTGGATCAATAAAAAAAAAAAAAAAGAAACCACTTACTCTCATAATACCAAAAATTTTATTTTATTATGTAATCATAGAAACACCTTATCTTGCTCGTATACTGATATGACAAATCATCATTTATTATAAAACAAGTGGGTCTCTTCTGAATAACAGATAATGATGTGTCACGTCAATATGAAGGCAAAATAAACTGCTCTCATGATTATTGCCGACCAAAGGGAGCCGTTATCCTATAAGGCCAAAAAAATAGACATCTTGTAGGTCACATGTACATTTGTCTTGTATGTCATACTATACTCTCATCCTCAATTCATCTCATTTCTTTTAAAAATTATCTTCTTCCTCCTTCATTCCATTCTTACGGTCGACACTCACCGCCTAGCGTACACTAGTATAATAAAAATTTTGCTCGTATTACTATATATATCTCCTCCTATTTCTACATATATGGTAATATGTAATTATAATTAGTAGAAAAACAGAAATGACCTTTATCAAGTAAATGCTAAACTATGGCAAAATTAGAACTCGAAAATGGAAAATGAAAGGAGTAAAATGAAAGTGTGTTAAAAGTTTGGTAATCTCCAATTGTGTTATACCCAAAATTAGGCAAAAACCATCTGTCACCCTCTCTAATTTGTGGTATTTTCCATAGAAAAATTAAGATCCGTAGAGTTATGGGTCCTAATTTGTGGATGTGTGCATAAAAAATTCCGAGATGGCAAGCGGTACCGCTTTATCACTCAGGTACAATTCCACCTCCCTCACTGTGACTGATGTCACATAAACGTGCAGCATTTCTCATTCTCTCATTCTTACTTTTCTCTATATTATCATACGCAATACGCAATCTTACTCTCTCTCTCTCTCTCTCTCTATAATACCACCATTTCTCTCTCTTTATGTATTCTCTTTGAGTTTTTTGATCCTCAATTGCAGTATATACTTGTACTCTTGTTCTGAGGAAGGAAGATCAAGAAATGAAGGTTCTGATTCTTGATTCTTCACGTGATGCTGCTTTTTGTTCAGTTTCCTTTTTCTTTACTTGTTCTGATTCTTTTGGGATATATTTAAAGTGGGTCTTTATTATACAAATTCAAGAATGATTTCTGTGAACCCACTACGAAATTCTGCATGATTCCTTACTTTAAGCCTGCTCTGTCAATTTGTCTAATTTTCAAGATTCTGGGCATTCAAATAGGAGTTTTTAAGAATATTTTCATCAGGTTTAGCTCGATGTTGCAAGAATGAGTTGATTCTGATCTTGTGTTTGTGTGTTGTGTAGAAATTTGTTTTGAAGTTGGATTTACAAGATGAAGACAAGAGGAGGGCCCTGAAAACTGTTTCGACCCTCTCAGGTTTGAAAAGAGAATTCTTGTTCTATTTTTTGATTCTCCCTGAATAATTTATAGGCACCTGGCCTGGTCAGTTATTGTACAATTTGGAATTTTTATGACTTGATCCGTTGATCCGTCCTAGTTACTTATGATCTACTTGCATATGTATGACAATAAACCGAGCGAAGAAAAGAATTCATGTAATTGACTCTAATTTATGGGGTACATTCTATGTGTGTAATCTCTTGTAAGTGTCCTGTGTTGTATTGTTAATCTGTATTTTAGTCTATCATGTACAAGTCATAGTTTAGATAGAATTAGTTTAGTGATTGTTTTGAAACATTCGTGTATAAATATTCCTATGTTTCAATGAAATCATTTAAGTTACTCTTCACTAATTCTTTTCTCTCTATATTGAATTGCTCTAACTATGAGTTTGACTCTTATATTACCATTTAACTAATAAAGTTAGATTACATAATGAAAATGTACGTTATATTTAGAACACAATGCTTATCGCCCATAGTTGGTGGTTGGATTTCATAAATGATTAAAGCTTTTCCTAACAATGAATGTTGTGGAGGTTAAAGTGTGGGATGAACTGTGCAAAGTGTGTGCACAGAGTTTTAGTGACTTGTGCTGTTGTTTTAAGCCGGCATTATTTTTCCAGCACAAGGAAGCACGGAGACCTTGGAAAGACTAGAGCGTCAATGTGTGGCATGCATCAATGTATAGGATATTGACACTATACACTAGACTTGTGTCTGATTGGCCACATGGCTTGTCCTCTTTTTATATTCTTCATTCACGTAGTTGACATGCTGGAGACTCATTTTCTTTTTATTTGGCCTACACGACGCTCTTCCGATCTAAGGGCAGCTTTAGCCCTTTAGTGATTTAACTACTCTAAGTGAAAGTTGCCCTGGAGGAGAAAATGAACGCTATATTCAAAAGACAACGTTTTCCGCCCATCAGTGGTGGTTCTATTGCATATATGAGTTTAGCTTTTTCTCCACTTGCTAATGACAGCTCTATTGGTTGAATTGTGGCGTGATTATGCACATGCAAATTGTGTGCGGGGAGTTTTGGTGACTCGCACTCTGATTTTAAGCCCACATTATTTTTCTATCCTGAGACACCGTGGACAATACTAGAAAGGCTGGACTGTTGGTCTCCAACACTCTTCAAACAGTAACATGTTTGAACACACACTAGAATTATGTCTTATATGCCACGTGGTGGGTCTTCTTTTACTTCATTGAAGCGGCTGACATGCTGGCGAGGTGTTTTCTAGCCAAAATGTTTTTGATGTAGAAATTGCAAACAAAGTTGAAACAATATTGAAGAGAAAGAGGCATATCTGTGAAGTTGGTTAGAGGAAGAGGCGGACGTGTAAATGGGAAGGAATGGTGCAACAACTGGAAGAGGAAAGATCAGATCTGTGAATAAAGATTAATATTCAGCCTATTTTCTTGACTATGTTTACGCGTTATCGAAGGTTAAGAAAGGAGAACTTGTGATTCTTACATTATCATTGAATGGATTAAATGATGGAAAATGTACTAGCAGCGCTGGATGGGAATAAGCTAGTTTCTTGATTTAGCTCCTATCGTTAATGATCTGACCATATAAATCGAGTTGCTAACCTAATAAATGAGTGGTTTTCCCCATTTGTTTTCCGAAAAGCTAGTTCATCAGACATCACACGGTTGCTTTGTTAACACTTTCTGTGCCTTTCTTTGTAGGAATTGATGAAATTACAATCGATGTGAAGGGGAAAAAATTAACTGTCATAGGAACAGTTGATCCGGTGAGTGTGGCAAGCAAGTTGCGCAAGAAGAATTGGCCAACAGACATCATCTCTGTAGGACCAGCAAAGGAGCCTGAGAAGAAAAAGGAGCCTGAGAAGAAAGGGGAGCCAAAGAAGGAGGAACCCAAGAAAGAGGAAGCCAAAGGAGAACCGAAGAAAGACGAGGCCAAAAAGGAAGAAGCAAAGAAAGAAGAACCCAAAAAAGAAGAAGAGAAGAAGGCAGCCACAGTCCCTGCTGCTGCTCCAGCTCCGGAATTGGTGGTAGGGTCGGTTATGCCATATAATAGGCCGTTTTATCCTCAGATGCATACGCAGTATCCTCCAATGCATGTGCATTATCCTCCTCCAATGAGTACACCGTACTATCTGAATCAGCATAGCGTGGATGAGAATCCAAATGCGTGTGTAATCTGCTAAGCTGGCTTCAAAAACCCGTAAAACTTTTCTCTCTTACTGGGGACGCAAACTGTATATCTCACTAATGCGAAAATATTCAGTATTTTGTGATGTGTATAGGGTGGAACTAAATAAAAGTTTTGTTCATCATATTCATATTTTTGTTCTGCTTACTGTTCTTTCCAACTTGGTTATTTTTCATCCCAGGTTGGAGAAAAGTATTTTCTGATGTGGATAGGATGGAACTAAATAAAAGTTTTGTTAATGTTGTTCTGCTTAGTTTCATTCCAACTCTGTTCTTTTTCCTCCCAATATTGCATGTTTGGTTAGGCTTATATATACTTATTATAAGTACAAAAGTTTCTTTTGTTTCACTAAAATTCAGAAATGAACAAATAACTTTTCTTAACTTTTCTGAAGAAAACTCGTATCTTATATTAGTACTATGGTAAAATTACTCTTGCATTTACTTTGCATCAAAAGAAGCACCCGTTTTAACAAGACCGATTGTTTCATGAGATTATACATCACCATCTTTGTTTGGTGCACCTTATTGTATATTTGTACTTTGCAAGCTTGTTATTCATATATTGATATTCTTATCAGTTAAAAGAAAATGTCTGGACGTTTATTCTTTTTAATTTTAGAGTCGCATTCTTACCGTCAATTTTTTATTAATTTGCTTGCCTTGCTAGTGATAGACTGCCTATTCAAATATTCATTGAACATTTGCAGTAAAACAAAAAAGGATCATTACGAGCTGTTGATATTCTAATCAGTTAAAAGAAACTGACTGGACGTTTATGCTTAATTTCAGAGTCATATTCTTACCGTCAATTCTTCTATTAATTTGCATGCCTTGCTAGTGATAGTCTGTATATTCAAATATTCATTGAACATATGCTGAAAAACAGAAAAGATAACCTTTTGTCATCATATACTATAATTTTGAATAAACAATGTACATGACTTTTTGAATGATTCAGAAATCTATCATGCTGAACTGTTGATGAATCGGCTGCTAAGGGTTTTTACTTTTTTTTCTTCATTCAACACAGAATACTTCAAAATCTATAGCACATCTTTGGCATTAAAAACCTAGTTCCGATCTACCATTATATATATATATAGTGTCATACATCTGACACTAAATCATTTTCAAGTGAATTGTTATTCTTAGATTTGCTGCACAGAATCATCTCTATGTTTCATTTTATTTTAGATACCACTTGAGAGTTTGACTTTACTTGAAATTGAACAAATGGATGCAAAGTCGGTGTTACAATGATGAAATGCGATTTATTTCAATCTAAAGGTATGGATATAAATTCAACAATCAATTTGATAGTAGAAAAATAGAAAAAGAGCGTATAATAAAAATGGAGAATAATTAAAGATTCTCACTTCAAATTGGCACCATCCAAAATTCCAAATGGAGAAAGACAAATCCAGTGGAAGCCATCTTTCATGACTCTATTATGCATTCATTACTTGTAACATCTAATGATTCATTAGATGTTAACAAGTGGATCTATAGGATGGATGACTACACACTAGACAAACATGGCTAGTCCATTCCATATCATACATATAATTGAAATATTATATAACTATCCTATTACTCTGTGAATATACAACATGTATGACTCAGTAAAATTAGATTAATGCTATTTATCTATAGCGAAGACAAGCTTACAATTTAATTGGCATCATTATTAATACTTGAGTTCCATATTAAAATGTCAGTATTATGAAGAGGGGTAACTCAAGCACTTATACGCTAGTTTATATTTTTATATTTAATCAATATGGAATTTATCCCTTAACAATTATTACATTGGCATGTGTAGATATATGCATAAATAAAAAACGTTATTCATAAAATTACATATGAAGTGTGATAGTCTTAATACTACGTGGTTTCATTTGAAGAAAGTTATTTAAGATGATAAATAAAATTAATGATGAATATAGTAGTTCCAATGAATGTATAAGTTATTATATGGTTAATATTTATCTTTGAAAATTCAATCTAGTATCTATATATTATATTTGTCGTGAGAATATGTCCAATGAGAAATATATCCCAAAATGCATATAGAATATAACATAACTATGTCACAAACACAACAATATGCATAACTACTTATATAAAAATATATACTCAATTATTGCAATAATACGTGGGGGCATTTTTTTTTTAAATTAATATTAATGAATGGTTATTGTTTATGCATTCATGTGATGTAACACCATGATGATACAGGTGGCAAAAATATTTGCTTTTCTGACATGGAATGTTTGGTCATCGAGTCATTCTTTCATCACTTAGAAACTCTTCAAAGATTGTCTTGTTCTCTAATCTTCTTCCCTCGTTTCTTCTTTTGCACTGAGTAGTTTTTCCTTTTTAAATTTGGCAGAGATTTTGCGCGAGTTTAGGATTGATGGAGGGATAACGCACCAACACCTCACTATCACAGCGCAATCAAAAATAAACTAGATAAGAGAAATAATAGTTCTGCTCTCTCACCTCTGCTCCAGTGCCCGGCCACCAATAAAGGTGGTCCCCCACCCCTTATACGGTTGAGAGTGCAAAATGTAGATAAATAAAATTTAGAAAGAAGAAAATTAACCATCTTCTTTCACTTGTATCATACCATGACCATCAATTTGCACAACTTAAGACTGCAACCATATCAGTGTGACATCTCTCTCCTCAAATCCCTCTCTCTCCGACAATATAAAAGAGAGCAAAGTAGATTTAATACTCATACAAGTTTCAGCTCACTATTCATAATGTATCGTCATGACATCATAATATTTATTTTTTCTTTCTCAACTTTGTCCAATTTAATTTTTCTTTTTTTAATACAATTGACACTATTCCTGAGTTCAACAAATGTAAAATTGTAAATTGAATGTCAAACCAAATGTTGAAGTTACTTTTAATATAATTAAGGTGCAATAACTAATTAAGAATTATCATTGTACATAAACGATTATGCCATTTCCAAGCGGTTGGGGTGCGATGGGGGGTGGGTGGATTTCCTTTTTAATGTTTTTTTTGTAATTTTTATTTAATGAATCAATGATATATAATAGTAATTTCAATGGGGCTTAATAGTAGAAATTGAAATATTGGAGATGAAAAGTGTTAATGGAGATGTAATGCGACAATAAACGAAAAGTTGGGGCTCTATACGCTCAAAAATAATAAGGATAAAATTGTATAAAAGTTAAAAGGTTGAGTCCTGAAGATTAAATATTAAGCATTTGGATGAAAGTACAAATTAATGCAAAGATAATGTACCTGTTGGTCCATATTTAAATGTTGAAATAAGTGCAAAGGTTGAAGACCTGCGGTGCAATTTACCCCTTTTGATGTATTTATTAGGTAAATAGACATCATCGAACTACCATCTTTCATCGCCATCACTTTTCCGAAACCTTCCCACATTGCCATCATCCGCCACTATTTCGCAACTACCACCCTCGATTGTTGCCAACACTTCTAAAAATATAAAGCCATCGAAATCGTTATGAGTTAGTTATCTATTTTGTTCAATCATAGGTGTTTATCTTTACATACTGATAAATGTATATCACATTAATACATTAAAAAATATTTATGATGCATTAGTATGACTTGAAAGTTCAAATTTTAATTTTATGACAATATTCGCCAAATCATATTCAATCTTTATAAGGATAATTATATCGTTGCCGTATTAAAATTCATTGTAAGTGGATGTCAAAAAGGGTCTACCCCATTGACGGATTGACATGCAATATGTGGCTTTTTTTAACGTGTAGATATGACTTGAAATGTCACATTTTATTATCGACATTATTCGCTCAATCCTAAATATATTTAAATCATTATGAGTTAATTATCCATTTTAGGTATTTGATTATAGGTGTTTATCCTTTAATACTGGTCAATACATCTCACAATACATTAAGTAACGTTTATGACGTGTTAATACGATTTCGAAGTTCAAACTATAATTTTATGACAATATTTACTTAGTGGTATTCAAATCATTATAACGATAACTATATCGCTTTCATATTAAAATTCATTTTAAATACTCGTCAAGATGTGTCCACCATGTGAACAGCTCACCATAAAATATGAGACATTTTCTAAAGTGTAAATATGCCTTGAAAGGTTACATTCTATTATCGGTTGTTGGCGCTCAATTTTAAGGATATTGAAATCGTTATAACGATAATAAAATCGTTTTAAATTAGTTATCTATTTTAGTTGTTCGATCATAGGTGTTGTGACATCCCAATTTTCTTTATACTTTCAATTCACGTAATAGATTGAACGTGATGACTAAATTAAATATGTATACAAAGTTAAATGTTAAATTGAAAAAACAAATTGCAAAATAAAAATGAAATTGAAACAAATTCATGTGGGCTCTGGAGAATTACTAGGCTTTGGATTTCTTTGACTTATATATATATATATATATATTATATACTAATAATAAACAAACAAAAACCAAAGAGCAGATTAAAGCAAAGAATGAGAAGGAGAGAGGCAGCGTGGTTCTTCGGTGCCCAAAAAAAAAAAAGAAGAAGAAGAAGAAGAAGAAGAAGAAAATTGGAAGAATCTTGGGAAGAAGAAGAAGGAGAGCAAAGATCAACCAAGTAAGTGTCACTGATCCTTAAACCTTGGATTTATATAAGTTTAGGAATATAAATGTTATTGGAGTTTATGAAATTTTTATAAATATACAATACTAGGTTGGAATTTTGTTTACTACACGTTTTAACAACATGAAATCATTAGTTCGTTATGGAATTTGAGGTTAATGATGTTAATATAAGAAATTATAGTTGCCTAGCAAAAAGATGAAATTTTATATGGAGGAATAAGTTGAAATTTTTGTACATGAGTTGTTATTATGATTCTGTGGAATAATAGCATGGCAATTATCAATTTGGTGAAGTTGAGATTCAATGAAAGTAATGAATGACTTAAAATTTAAAAGCAAGTGTTGAAAATTTTATTAAAGGCTTAAGAATTTATGTCTAAAGGTGAAGAGCTAGTGTTATTATTTTAGTAGATATTTAAGACTTTAATATATGATATTAATACAATTTCTAAGATGGAATAAATTCTCTAAAATAACTAGATGAAGTGGATAAACATACATTTATTTGAAGAATGAAGAACTATTGAAATTTTAAAGGAATATAGGACTTATAACCAAGAAGGAATTAATTAAGTGTATGTAGCCCTCTTTATCCTTACCTCATGATAGAAGATTTCAATGTTGAGGTGATTATTAACGACTAGTTTAACTATACAAGGATTCAAGAAGAATAAGTTTATAATTCCTACGCTTTACACTATGATATTGTAGATTCAAGTTATGGGATTTTATGATGTGAATATGAGTTGAATAAGGAAGTTATGGTTGAAATTTTCTTATTAGAGACATATATTTATGTATATAACCATTAGTGTGGAAAATTTGATTAAAGGTAAAAAAAAAAAATTGTGTTATTTATTGGTTTTAGTGGGTATTGGAGACTTTAAAATGTGATACTATGATAAATTGTAAAATGAAGTAGAGTCTAGAACAATTATATGAAAGGAAGCATAAGAGATTAATATGGAATGCTAGGAAGCCAAGCATGTATTAGAATTATTATGATGCATGTTCTGCCCTTCAACTTTAGAAGGTCATAAATGATAGTATATGTTGAATTTTAATAAGATACAGGTTGGAGAATGATCTAATATGAGTTGTCTATCATCCAAAATTTGAATGACACTATTTGAAGACCGATATGAGTTTTTATGACAAGTTTTGTAAGAAGGGGGAGTGTGTACCCAAGAAAAGATTTTCAGGAAGTGTGGAACATTTTGATATTGCTAAAATAGTTTTCTTGAGCTCAATTTCACACATGATGAACTTATATGAGTTCCCTACATTCTAGGAGAATTTCATAAAAATACGACACCGTTCTTGATTATAAAATAATTTTAAATATGCATTCCCCAACTATGAAAACTTAAAAATCCTTGTTTGAAGAATTTAAATGAAAAGGAGACTTGAAATCAAAAGGGAATTTCATGTTAATAAAATTTGTTGAACTAGCAGCTCTTTAACTAATAAATGAGCTAGAAAGAAGATAAATAAGATCGAGCAAGGATATTATATATGAATACATGATGATTGATAAATTTTAAACTATTAGGTAAGTTGAGAAAGAAACAACTGAAAAGAGGGAAAAATATGGAAAATGAAACTATAGTTGAAAAAAGTATATAAAAGTATGAGTATTTAAAATAGAAGAAGTTCATTATAAAGGACCTAGATGTTAAGTAGAGTTTATATAATGTTGTATGAAATGATAAAGATTAAAAAGAATGAAACACGAAATGAGGCTACTTAGCCGATGAGTGGATATTTTTCTTTTCTTTCTTTCTTCTAAACGAAAGTAGAATTATGCTTGATCTCACATAAAACTTGCAATGTTTTACGATAATGATGTATTTCTATGAGAGTTCACAAAATTTGATATTTTCTTTAGAAAGCTCACCTAGTTGTTATATGAAATAATGCTTTACGATTTAAGTTTGATTTGAAACATGATTTATGATGCATTAAAACCCCTAAATTTATATCAAATGTTATGAATATGTCGCTTATTGGTGAAGGGGCCTATATGACTCAAGTTGACAAAATGATAAGCCGCCTACAAGTGAAGGGGCTTATGGCTCAAGCTGATCAAATGAACGCCGCTCAAGCGAAGGGGCCTGTGTGCTAGTTATAACTCAAGCTGGTTATTGTACCGCCTAGGGCGAATGGGTAATAAAGTACCTATGACCTAAGCTGGTATCGACGCGCGTATGACGTAAAATAAATAATGTCACATGATGACATGAGACCATGTATACACTTTGGGGAGGATTTCATGATGATTATTAAATGAATGATGCTCATGATGTTTTTAGTGGATTTTATGCTGATTATTAAAAGAAATGATGTCTATGATGTTTTCTAACGTGAAATAATTTTATCAATATTAATTTTATGTTGGATTTATATTCAACGTTATGAAATTCCCAAATGAATTTGAACATTTGATTCGAGATGTTGTAAAAGTTATACTTCGATTTTTCAAAGCATTTTATTTATAAAACTCCACTCACTGGACTTATTAGCTCACATGTTTCTAAATGTTTTCCTTTCTGGTAGTAATTGGAGTTTGGGCAAGATATTGTGGTCGAACTTGCTATTTTGAGAATTAAGCCATCACCTAATGAAATGAAATTGATATAGAATTTGTTACTACTATGATTTGTAAAGTTGACATGATTAAGGTTACTAGTATATATCGAGAATCTTTGTGAGTCACACTGGGTTAGCGTATTTATTCCTATAGGAAGTATGATTACTTTTAACGGATGACATTTGTCATATTGTGATGTGTTAATGGATTTGGTATTGGGAGTTAATACAGATTGGTTTGTTATCAGATTATGGGAGATATTGCCTAAATTTTCCTAGAATAATTAGAATGTTCACGAGCCTTGATGGTAAATTTTAGCTTTCAGTTGAAATTTATCATCGACGCACATCTCACTTCAAATAAGGTTAGAGGTATTACGGGTGGGGCGTGTCAGAATGTTTATCTTTAAATGCATACATTGAGAAACATTTATGATGCGTTTGTATGACTTGAAAGTTTAAGTTTTAATTTTATGACAATATTCACTCAATGATATTTAAATTGCTATAACGATAATTATATCGATGTCATATTAAAATTCATTTTAAGTGGTTGTCAAGATGTGTCCACCCCGTGGACGGTTCACCATATAATATGAGGCATTTTTTTTAAAGTATAAATATGACTTGAAATGTTACATTTTGTTATCGGTTGTCAGTGGCTCAATTCTAAAATATCGAAATCGTTATAACGATAATGAAATCGTTATGAGTAAGTTATCCATTTTAATTGTTCGATCATATGTGTTTTCTTTAAATGTTGGTCAATACCTCTGAAATACATTAATAAGCGTTTATGACGTGTTAGTATGAATTGAAAGTTCAAATTTTAATGTTATGATAATACATTCAAATCTTTATAATGATAATTATATCGTTGTTATATTAAAATTCATTTAAGTGGTCACCAAGATGTCTCCACCATGTAGACAGCTCAGCATGTAATATGAGGCATTTTTTAACGTGTAAGTATGACTTAAAAAATTAAATTTTTATTATCGGCATGCTGCACCCAATCCTAAAAATATCAAAATCATTATAACTATAATGAAATAGTTATGAGTTGTTTATCTATTTTAGTGGTCTGATCATAGGTGTTTATCTTTAAATGCTGGTCAATGTGTCTCACAGCACATTAAGAAATATTTATGACGTGTTAGTATGACTTTGATGTTCAAATTTTAATTTTATGACAATATTAACTAAATATTTAAATCATTATAACGATAATTATATCGCTGTTGTATTAAAATTGATTTTAAGTGGTCGTTAAGTTGTGTCCACCTCGTAGACGGCTCATTATATAATATGGGGAATTTTTACTGTGTATGTATGACTTGAGAGGTCACATTTTTATTATCGGTTGTTAGCGCTCAATTCTAAAGATATCGAAATCGTTATGACGTTAATGAAATCATTATAACGTTATTAAAATTGTTATGAGTTAGTCATCCATTTTAAAAGTTTTATCATATGTGTTTATCTTTAAATGCTGGTTAACATGTCTCAAAAAAATATTTAGAAACATTTTATGACGTGTTAGTGTGACTTAGAAGTTCAAATTTCAATTTGATGACAATATTCACTCAATGATATTCAAATATTTATAACGATAATTACATCGCTGTCATATTAAAATTCATTTAAGCGGGTGTCAAGATGTGTCCACTCTGTAGACGGCTCATCATATAATATGAGGCATTTTTTAATGTGTAAGCACGACTTGAACGTTCACGTTTTATTATCGGCAGTATGCGCTCAATCCTAAAGATATCGAAATCATTATAACGATAATGAAATCGTTATAAGTTAATTATTCATTTTAGTGGTTCGATCATAGGTGTTTATTCTCAAATAGGGGTGGGCTCCCGAACTGGGAAACTGAAAAATCGAACAGGCCTGAACATGTAAGGGCCGATTTGGTCCTTTTTTCAGAACCCGGGTCGGTTGGCCGTCTAGAGACATTTTGTGGTTTTTTTTCCTATAAGGGTATGAGCTTTTTGTTTTCTAGCTGACTCACACTTTGTTTCCAGAAATTTAACTCTCAATCAATCACTTTACAATTTATATTTTCTATGAAATTTAATTACAGATAATTCAATTGACAAGAAAACATTTTCTTTCTAAATAAATTTTATATTTGTAATCAAATGCTACATATACAACATCAGAAATAATATAGCGTCAACTATGTTGACGTGTCGTATAAAGAAGAGCCACCTCGAAGAAACTACTATTAGTTTCTTAAAAGAGTTAAGCTATTTGAACGAAATGACAAAGAAAATTTAATTTTCACATGACAACATCATGTTTTCAATACATCACATAACTTTTCAATTGATAATAATTGAAAAGACCATATGTCTATTTTGTCTAAGTTTTTGTCTTTTGATTTATCCATGAAAGCCAATAGCCATAATGGCAGCGTTAATTGGATTCGAAATGACATGGCCACGTGTGTGTAGAAGATTTTATTATTATTATTATTAATTTTTTTTTTTTATTTTTTTATTTTAACATGTAGGATAATTCGTTCGTGTTTATTTTGTGCTATTTATGTATCTAGACGGTAGAGTGTTTTCTAGGAGTTTTTGGACCGGATCCCCAGCCCCCCCGTGGGGAAAAGTTCGGAGCGGAAAGCCCAATGTGGGAAAAAAAAAAGGATAGAAGAGAGAAGAAAAGAAAAAATAAAGTAAAGAAACTGAGAAAAACAAGTAATTCAAATGCAAATGAATCCATTTGCCAAAATCCGGGAAGGGACAACGTTTTCTTCATTGGATTGATCACAAAACGGGAAACAGTTTTGGGGTTCGGTAAGAATTGTAAAGTGATCCTCTGAATTCATCAGCTCTTTGTAGCAATTTTGCTATAGCGACTTCAACAAGGTAATTCGTGGTCTTCTGTTTTTCAACACTAAAATTGGAAGGTAGATTTCAGATTTATTTAACTGTCAACTCCAGGAATGAAGCTGCCCAGTTCTAAGACTCCGTCTAGTTTCATTGCAATTCACTTCTTCTAGCTCGTTGGAACTTGTTTTTCTCCATTTTTTCCCCTTCTTTATGCCAATCTTCCATATGCAACGGGATTTTCTGACAGTATCGCTCTTATTTTTTGCTGCGTTTATGTATGGTTTTACGCTTGCGTTTAGATCCGGCCACCTCTCGAGTGTAATAGGTAAAATGAATATGACCAACATCCAGCAGGGAAAGATTTTTTTTAGGGGGTTAATTTTTCTTGCAGTACAAGTTGGAATATGCCAATCTTCTGTAGGCATAGAAATATATGAAACACATTTTAAAAGTTCACGTGATATTCTCTTTTGATGCTGCATGCTATTATGCTCAGCTGTATGCTTATAGTCGATCTTTGAAATGCTTTGTTGCTTGGACTAGATGTTGTCCCCTTGGAACTTGATTAAATTAATAATGACTGGCTAACTGTTAGTTACTAATTCCATTTTTCAAACGTATACTCGATTGATTTTTCACACGCTTGGTTGTGAATTAGATGAATGAGATTAAAGATGGAAGGAGGTCCAGTAGATTTTCTAAACCAGCATATAAAGTGGCATCAGCTGACTCCTATCCACTTGTTTTGGATATAGAGGATTTCAAGGTGATGCCTCCAACACAATCTTCATGCAAATGTGTTGATTCAGTGTTCCTTCTTAGCTAACCATAACTAGTAATTTGGATCCTACAGGGTGACTTTTCATTTGATGCCCTGTTCGGAAATTTAGTGAATGAGTTGCTTCCTTCTCATTTAGAAGAAGAATCTGATGCATCAGAAGGACATGGAGGAAATGATGTTATGCCAAATGGTCATTTACGAAATCCGTCTGATACAGGAAAATCAGCGCAAGTCCTATCAAGTCCATCATTTCCTGAAGTAGATGCTTTGTTATCTCTATTTAGGAATTCTTGTACTCAGTTGATTGATCTCCGAAAAGAGGTGTTCAAATAGGACTCATGATGTACTTTTTATATGTATATGATATACAGTAACATTTCCTAATTCCGTTAATTCTTGATCAAAGATTGATGGGAAGCTTTACAACCTCGGAACGGAAGTTGCTGCCCAGGATGCCACGCACCGAAAGACACTTTCTGAGGTTAGTTTTTTTAGATAATGTAGGTATGGGATTTTATTGTAGACATGTTTCCTCTGTTGGTGCTTACCAATCACTGTGAAACTTCACTATGAAGCATTTATCTATATGAAAGGAATCTGCTAGATAGCCCAAGGATGCAAAAATATATGTGTTACCTCATAGATACTAACAACCGATTTCTACATAATCCTTATGCAGAATAAGAATTCTGGAGGCAACACCTCGGTTTGTGAAATAATATCTTTTTGTAAAAGAGCGTGTATTAGATGCTTTCTGTCTCACATGAAAATTAATGAAATTGAATGACACCAACTAGTTTAAAATGTGTAGAGTTGAAAACTATTTATCATAGCAAGCTCGTTTCCACCAGTACTCTTTTCTAAGTATTATCAGATAATGGGGCTCTTGAAGTTTCTTAATCTATCTAGTTATAGAATATAATCTCATGTCGTAAATCTAATTCTTTATGTGGTTTTTCTTGCAGCTGGAAAAAGGTGTCGATGGCTTGTTTAGTAGTTTTGCAAGGTTAGATTCGCGAATATCGAGTGTTGGTCAGACTGCAGCTAAAATAGGAGATCATCTGCAGGTAAAGTTTGTCTCATGCTTAAGCACCTTTTTGTTTTGTTTTGCTGTGTTATGACTAGAAGTGGTTTGTTTATTTATTTTTGAAAGCGACAAGCAGTGAAATATGCTATACGGAGAATTCTGTTTAGAAGTTACAAAGAATGAGCTGTAACTTTCCCCCTAAGCTAAAAATTAAGAAGGAACAATACTGTTGTATTGAGAAAACAGTGAAAAGGGAACACCATTAAATCCCTTAGATGTGGCGGCCTATAACGTTATGTATAATTCACCTTGTCCCGTAACTTGCAGTAGTGTTCGTTTTCAAATATTTGCCATGTGAAACCACAAAACATCGGCATATGTAATTATGATTGCAAGGTCACGTGGATTTCATCTTCAACGACACGTGTCAATGTTTTGTGGCTCCACATGGCAAAAATTCAAAATATAACACCATTTGTAATTGAATTATAATTGGTTACCAAACGGGCCCTCAGATTCACATGCTTTTAAACTTTGAAAAGTTTGCAATTTCTTTAATCCTCATTACGTGAAGAATATATCACTGCTTTCCACATCATAATAACTCTCTCTGAACCGAAATCAATTGGCTTTTCAAGGAATAATTCGCCACATCTTCTTCAAAATTCCCAAGGTTCGGTATTAAGCATTTTTACTTCATTATATCGTAACTCATAATGAATGCTGTCCTAATTTTTCCACTACACGGCATAGAAGGGAAAATGTATTTGGACATTTTCCTTTCAGGCTTGATCTAAATCACAGGCATTATTATTCTACATAAATTCATCCCAGCGGATAACTTTTTTCTGGTATGATACTTGGTCTCCAAATGAATTCAAAAGGTTTGAAGAATAATAGGTGACAAGAAAAAATCAACCAAATCTTTTCAATATGAGTGCATGAGAAAATAACTGGGGGTTCAATATTTACAATCTTTTATCTGAATGGTGAACTTTAAAAGAAGAAAATGTTTTTTTTCAAATATAGTCATGAGGAAGCCAAGCCTGAAAATTTTCGACTTCATAAGTTCATACTGAAGTGAAGTTTTAACTACTGATTCCATTTTAAAGCTAACTGATTTTATTATTAGTAAAGTTTCTCAGAAAGATAGATTAAAAGACTTGGAATTGGATTGCAAAAAGAAAAAGACAGATTTCGGTACATATAATTTCAATTTGACAGTTGGTTGCTCTGGATTCAAAGCTGGAATTAGTCAAATGGAGTAGATAATTCCTGTTTTATTAGTTAAATAAGCAACAACAATGATGCAGAGGAAAGATTCCCATTTGGGCATCATCTGGGATCTGAATGTTAAGTCTCACTCTAACAGGATAAATGATATTATATCTAACATACAAACTTTAGGCGTTTCTGAATGATCCTCATGCTCATTGTTGGATGACCTTCCATTTGGTCAAAACCATGTCTGCTCCTCACAAGCCTTCCCAAACGAAGATTGTTCTTAGGAACCTCCTAAACCACCTTTCTGTCAATGCCAAAATTTTCATCATTACCCACTCTCAAACCTCCTGGACTTCTACTTACGATATTCTGATCTAGCAAGAGACTCTTATATCAGTTGATGCTACTCCACTAACACCCCGCAGAAGATCTCTTTTTAGTTTTGTAACAGACCAGATCTTTATAGGCATCCTAAAAAGCTATGTCATTCATAGGAATGTTAGATAAGACTGACCAAGACCATATAATTTCTGTCAGTTTCCTCTTAATTAACCGCGATTGAAATTCCATGGACTATTACCTATAGAGATGCCCAATTTTGATTCCAATTCCTGACTAAATTTTGTGAAATGTTAATCCTTGCCACTGTACAGTTGCCATGCTCATCTTATGACCTGATGCAGAAACAAAAACTTCCAAAATTCTGAATGGTCAGAGAACTGGTCTTTACTTTAGAAGCCTTGAAGAAAGTATGTTGTCTACAACCTATAAATGTGACACCAAGAGTCTCTTTCACATAATTTTCTTGTGTTCCTTTCTTTTACCGATTGTTTATCAAATATGAAGCTTGTAAAAAAGTGAATTGTATATACCGCTCATCTAACATCAATTGCGGCTCTTGTTGCCTTATTAAGCTTGAGCCTTGATGTATACCAGTTTCTATGTTGGCAACATTATTAGATGATATAAAACCATGCATATCAACTTATTTCAGAATTTTATTATTATTATTATTTTTTTCTCAGAGTGCAGATGCACAGCGAGAAACCGCCAGTCAGACCATAGAACTTATAAAGGTCAATTTTTTGATAAATAAGTGAATCAATTTAGTTTTCAGGCCATTCAGATAATTATTAGCTATCCGTAACTATTTCATTGATTCTTATTGTGCAGTACTTGATGGAATTCAATAGTAGCCCTGGTGACCTAATGGAACTTTCACCTTTGTTCTCTGATGACAGTCGTGTTGCCGAGGCTGCTTCCATTGCACAGAAACTGAGTAAGATGGCTATGCCTTAATAAGAATTGCTCAAATGAACTGTTTTACTCTTGCGTATCGATTCAACTGTTGGATTATCATCTGAATCAGTTTTAACCACATATTTTGTGGTACCTACATCTATCTCCAACTAGTTCCCACCTTTTCTCCATGCATTCCATGGGGATTCCCAAAAATCTAACATCCGTCTATTCCAAATTATAGCCTATCGAATTATAATCCTTCCCAAAAGAGCACTAAGATCCGCTTAACATTCAATTAAAATAGTTCGAATCAGGAAAATTAAAAATTAATTCTCACTGTGACCTTTGTAGAATGCTTCCTTGCTTGTTTGTTGTTTTTTAGTAATCAGTTTTCTTCCTTCTTGAGCTACCAAATGAAATATGTATATAAGGAAGCCATAGGATGTCACATTTGTAAGTTTCTTATCCTTTAGCAGAGCGAATGTTCTGCAAGGAATCTTTAAATCCCTTCTGTTTGCTTCTTCATTTAGTGAAAAGAATACATGTTTACCATATCCATGTACTGTTCCTTTCTCAAGCCTTTGTTTTGCTTTAGGATTCTGACTCTTCATAGATAAACGAATTGAATCAACTGTTGCAGTTCTGGTTGACATTTTTTATGGCAATAAATTTATAACATTTCCAGTGAAGCTAATGATCAGAGCGTAAATTACATTTCCAAATTGTGAACCTTGCATATTCTTACTAGCATATGTTGTAAACACCTGTGTGGTAATTTCACACTAGATATTGTGTTTCATATTCTGCTTTTGTTGTTGTCTGGTTTCCACCGCTTGATTGATCATCGATAAAATTTTCTACTTGAAACTCATATTGGTTACAAATTGTAGGGCGGGGAAAAAAATAAGAGAAAATAAGATTGGACCAACAAAAAATTAGTTTGTAATGAATGTGATACAAACAGTGTATAAACTATATTTTCTTGTTCAAGTTCAACAGTTAATGCTTGAATATTCAAACATATTGTCAACCATTGTCCCTACAAAGGTCTGTCTGGCTGCACTTGTCAATTAAGTCCTCACTTGTTGCATATGGGAATATATAACTTGTGGGTGTTGTGGTAATTAGTGATGACCTTTGTTGCTTGGACACGCCGGAATGGCCGCCGCATTTGTGTCGACACGACACGACACGGTTGCAGGTGCTGATCCTGTACCGGATCCTTCAGAGTACAATCGGACACTGCAAACAGTAAGAAAATCAAGAAGGAAGAGGCGAAACCTGGAAGAAGAACACCGTAACCCTAACCTGGGGAAACAAACCAGCAGCTGCGCAGGGAGAAGACGAAGAAGACGAACCTAAAGTCTCAGAATTAAACCTGCTATTGGGCCTTATCCTTTTCTAAACCTGATATTGGGCATTATCCTATTTGAAGATGCTAGTTGGGCCATAACTTCAAAAATGCCAGTTTTAAGAGCCCAATCACTATTATTATGATTAATTAATTAATTTTTAACATTATCTACTCTAATACATAGTAACCAAAAAAAAAAAAGACAGAAAATGCACCATTTAAAATAAAAATTTAACACATTTCAAATTTAAGTGAAATATAAAGTCTTTAAAAAAATTTAAAATTTTGTCTTTTAGCCGTGTCCCCGCACCCGTGTCCAAAATTTGGAACCTTTTTAGCTGTTTCCCTGTATCCTATGTTTTTGGAAATAAAAGATCCGACACTCGGATCCGTATCGGAATCGGACACGCGCACCCGCATCCGAGCAATATAGGCGATAACTTGTTCCTTAGAGTTGAAATTGAAATAATCAACTTTAATACAGTGATAGCAGATTTTATTGTTGAAAAGTTCTGGGGATGAAGAACCTGGACTATAACCACATTTTAGGGAAAAATTCTAACTCTTGCTTTCTTTTGACTTTTGAGAAGCTAAGAACTGTTTGCTAATAAGCTTGATTTTAGGATCATTTGCCGAGGAAGATATTGGAAGACAAAGTATGGCTGTTTCGTCAGTTGTTGGAAATGCCACTGCAAGTAGAGGTCTGGAAGTTGCTGTAGCTAACCTTCAAGAATATTGCAATGGTATGTTTGCTCAATTTTATGCAGTTGATAGTACTAGCGCCAACTACAAGAGCTGACAAAATATTAGACTTCTTCCAAAGAGTTATAGTATTGTTTATCAATATGATTAGCATTGGTTTTATCAATTATAAATGACAAGTCTTCAAATAAGGTTTACTTGTTATTATTTTTGCATAAGCAAAGTATTCCTCAATTTTTCAATGTCTTTGTAGAACTGGAGAATAGGTTGTTATCGAGATTTGATGCAGCTTCACAAAGAAGGGAATTGTCTACGATGTCAGAGTGTGCAAAAATTTTATCGCAGGTAAGTCTTCTGACTTTTAATTGCGGAAAAAAGTCTATTGTTTTTGCTGCAAAAATTTGATGTAAGATCCAATTATAATGGATTCTCTTGTGCTCATGGCATCCTCGGTTCTTTTAATAGGATTAAGTCTCATGCATTGTTTTAAAAAACCCATTTGGGCCTGTCTTAGGACGATCCCAAGGCAAAGTGAGTAAAATGCTCCTCAAGGCATTGATTGTGAGGCAGGCTTTGGAGGTGCACAATTGAGCTTTGGAGGTGCACACCTCAATTGAATAAGGGGCACACCGCTTTGCTTTAGCTGTGGTTCCACAAAAGATTAAAGATTCTAGTTAACCAGCATTGAAAATAAGCGGCTACCCCAACTATTACTAAAAAATTTTTAAAAATTTGTGTGATTGGATTTAACTGAACTTGGGAATTGGGTATCACTGAACATTAAAAGATTGTGTTTCTTATGTCCGCTTTTGGAATTGTCCTGAGGTCCAACTAGTGTAAGAGCCTTCTTTTGTTTCTTTATAGATTGTTTCAACACTTTCAAGGCTATATTTTGCCTCACAAAGCAAAAAATCTGAAGTACCTAATTACACTTTAAAATTTACATTCATGCTATGTTTGTCCACATATTGCTTAACTGTTTGCTCTTATCATTGGATTGTTGTGATAAATGCCCATGAAGTATTAGATTCCCTCTCTGAAAAATTTTCCCCATCTCTCATAATTTTGTTTGGAAAATCAGTTTAACAGGGGTACCAGTGCTATGCAACACTATGTAGGATTACGTCCAATGTTTGATTTGGAGGTAATGAATGCAGACGCTAAATTGGTTCTTGGGGACTCTGGTTCCCAACCTAGTCCCAGCAATGTGGCCAGTGGTCTCTCTTCATTATATAAAGAAATTACAGGTTTGCATGATTCTGTTTTACATACTTAAAAGTTGATGGGAACTTTTTATCATTTGATTTTTTAACTGCTTTGCAGAAACTGTGAGGAAAGAAGCAGCCACAATAACAGCAGTCTTTCCTTCTCCTGATGATGTCATGTCAATATTGATCCAGGTATTCTCATGCTGCCCTTTTGTATTGAATTTGTGTGAAGGAAATCCAGAATTTGTGCTTGTGATTCTTGTAAGAATTATTTGCATGATTAAAATAGTGACGGATTTTCTGTCTTTGACTGCAGAGAGTGCTGGAAGACAGAGTTCCCAAACTTCTTGAGAAGTTGTTGACTAAACCCTCTCTTATTAATCCACCCCCCATGGAAGACGGTGGACTTATATTAGTGAGTGACATTGATGAGGAAACATAGTGTTCATTGAAATTACTCTGAATTCTTGTTAACCTCTCGTTCTTGTGTTTGCCTGAGATGTCAGTACCTTAGGATGCTAGCGGTGGCATATGAGAAGGCACAGGAGCTTGCTAGAGAGTTGTGTGGCGTAGGGTGTGGTGACTTAGATGTTGAAGGTAAAAATTAGAACTTTTGTTGTCCTTTAGTTGATGTATCTTCACCTCTCAAAAACACATTCGAATTTCTCTGTGATTACCTTGGTCAACTTATCATTTTTTTTTTCGGGGGCAGGGGTTTTTTTTGGG